>JALIZH010013994.1:0-125635 GCA_030522465.1 Rhipicephalus appendiculatus | reverse complement strand
AGAAAGGAGGTGAATGTAGGAGACGATAGGGGGAGGGGACGCGCATGCGCTGTGGGGGGTGTGGGACGTGGGGGCCGCTCCGTAGAGTAGAGGATTCCTAGAGGAGAGAAAGGGGGTGAGCGTAGGAAGATAGAGGTGGAGGGGACGCGCATGCGCTGTGGTGGTGTGGAACGCGGGACGGACTAAGCCCCCTCCAAACACATGCAAGCAAGATCAAGGAATGGGGTCAACCTGGGCGACAGACACCACCTGCCTAGCCATTGGCTAAGCAGCCTCTCTGTGCTCTCAGCCATGACTCTGATGACTGTGGTTGTCGTTGACGGCCTTCATATTACTACAGTGTTCTTTTTCGCATAATGGGTGCTTCCCTACTTGATGAAAGTGGCCGGACGCGGGACGCGGGACGCGGGACGGACGCAGGAGGGACGGACATAGCCCCGAGCACAAGATGCTTCGCATCTAAAAACTTCCCCATCTCCCGCTAAAGGGAACCATGTGTGGATGCCAAGCAGGGGGGAGATGGTTAGCTTGAGCGGGAGAAACGTCGCCGGTCTCGTTTCGCGGCAGCGGCCCGGGCGCTCATCGCGGCGCTGCATAGGAGAGAGAATGAGGTGCGCTCCGTCATTTTTATACCGCGGAGCTACCGTGGTTCCTCCAGCGGAGTATGGAGCTGTCGCACCACCTGTCGCGCGCCGCTCCGTAGAGGATTTCGTAGAGGAGAGAACGGGGGGAACCGTAGGAGAGGAGAGAGAGAGGGGACGCGCATGCGCTGTGGGGGTGGGACGCGGGAGCCGCTCCGTAGAGGATTCCTAGAGTAGAGAAAGGGGGTGAGCGTAGGAGAGAGGGGGGGAGAGGACGCGCATGCGCTGGGGATGTCGGACGCGGGCGCCACTCTGTATAGTAGAGGATTCCTACAGCAGAGAAAGGAGGTGAGTGTAGGAGAGAGGGGGGAGAGGACGCGCAAGCGCTGTGGGACGCCGCTTCGTAGAGTAGAGGATTCCTAGAGTAGACAAAGGGGGTGAGCGTAGGAGAGGAGAGATAGGGGGAGGGGACGCGCATCCACTGTCGTGTTGTGGGACGCGGGGGCCGCTCCTTAAAGTAGAGGATTCCTAGAGGAGAGAAAGGGGGTGAGCGTAGGAGAGGAGAGAGAGAGGGGACGCGCGCGCCACTCAGTAGAGGATTCCTAGAGGAGAGAAAGGGGGTGAGCGTTAGAGGAGAGAGAGGTGGAGGGGACGCGCATGCTCTGGAGGGGGTGTAGGACGCGGGCGCCGCTCCGTACAGTAGACGATTCCTAGAGGAGAGAAACGGGGTGAGCGTAGGAGAGGAGAGATAGGGGGAGGGGACGCGCATCCGCTGTCGTGTTGTGGGACGCGGGGGGCCGCTCCGTAGAGAAAAGGATTTCTAGCGGAGAGAAAGAGGGTGAGCTTAGGAGAGGAGAGAGAGAGAGAGGGAGGGGACGCCCATGCGTTGTGGGGGGTGTAGGACGCGGGCGCCGCTGCGTATAGTAGAGTATTCCTAGAGGAGAGAAAGGGGGGTGAGCGTAGGAGAGGAGAGAGAGGGGGGGGAGGGGACGCGCATGCGCTGTGGTGGTGCGGGACGAGGGAAGGAGGGACGGATCAAATTTTTTTGAATACGAGAAGGCCAATGCCGACTTAATGCTCCTCTAGTTTTAGCTCTCTGCTGACGTGCTGAACATTTTGATGAACGGCAACTACTAATAAAAGGAAGCATATCAAGTTCGCATTTCACGAACATGAATCTATAAAAGCAATGCAGTATGATTCATGCTAGTTGACGGGCTTGTGGTGGGTGGTGGGCATGCTTGGGCTCTTATTAAAGTACACAATGATATGTTGTTGAAGTGGATGTGACAGATATGTGCGGCAACCATTGAAATGTTTGCTCGAAGAGTTGTATCTCTTATTAACGTAGCGTTTTGGGCATGTTGGGATGTCATACTGTAGTTTTAGAGCGCACGAAAAAACACGGACAGAGAAAGACGTGACAAACACAGGCGCTAACTTGCAAGAATGTTTATTCCGGAAACAGGGAACAACATATATAGGCAACATCGCTTTACAACCAACATGATTGCACACACATTGAAAATTCACCTGTCTCGACGTAGATAGACTAATTCCTTACAGGAGAGGGCAATCGACGGTTGAGAAATACAGTTATCTACCAGCCTATGAAACAAGCGTGTGCTTTGTTTCAATAAAACTGACGTATGTGCCCTAAGTGCTGACGTTACGTCAGACCATAAGTTAGCGTGTAGTCAGCGTGAGTGGTAAGCGCACGATGTGCACGCCACTCCATTTACAAAAAACATGTAGATCCATCTCATAAACTTTACTCAAAGCCACCCATCCCCCCACCCCCCCCTCCAAAAAAAAATGCAGCACAGACAGCTGCTCATTGTCTGCTTCGTATGAAACCGATTCCCAGAATGCATGGATCTGCCGAATTTTAAAGTACGGAGCTCGTTAGGGGGCCGAGCTGTCGTATGCTGTCGTATGCCGTCGTCATCACTTGGCGTAACGCCGACAAAACGATATTTAGCATAGCCAGGTGTAGCAGATTGAGCGCAGGCCCGTGCCAAAGAGAATTCTCCTTCCTCTTGTTCTTCAAGCGTCTTGATGATGATATCAACGCAGGGAAAACCTCATATGGCATAGACAACTGTAGCATATTGATCGCGCGCTCGCGCGAAAGCGATTTCTTCTGGATCTTCAAGCGCCATGATGATAATATGAATTGTATACATTACCACTATGGCTAAGGAAGCACCACAACTAGAGCTGTGCGAATAGCAAAATTTTGGGTACGAAGCGAATTCGAATATTGAAGTGTGAGTGCGACTCGAATCGAATATTTTTCGAATATTTCTAGATTCTTTTTCGAATACTTCGAATCGAAATAGCGAGAAAAAGTTGGAGAGGATTCTTAAGGATATTCTTATGAAAGAGCCACAAGAAAGTGTTTCATTTCGCTACGTTGATTAAGTGCTGGTGGGGTGGTGTTTCATAGCAGTCTTATCAAGAATGAGGCAAAGCAGAAGCCGAATTGTATTTATGTACATGATTTGGTGCAAACCAAAGTGTTGCCGACAACACTTTACTCGTGAAAGGCAAAGATGCTATTTCCTCAGCCTCTCCTTCTCTTTCAATTTCTGTGGAAGGCCAACTGATGTGGCGGACAAGGGTGTGCTTTCATCATGTCTGGAGTTCCCAATCTGCCTCATAGAAGTCAATATATCAGAACATCTGAAATTTTGGATGCTAGAAATGTTCGGCGTCCAATTTTTCGGACTTCCTGCCCAATTTTCCGGTCAGAAACAGTATTAACTGAGCCCCCACCTCGGCCACATCTACCATCTCCATGTTGGAACCAGCTTTTTCTTGAGTCAATACATTTGCGACCATAGCAGAGCCTGAAAGACATTTTTGCCGCAATACGAGAGTGCGATCAGGCGAAACAAATTAAAAATCTGAAGGGGTCACTTTCAATCGAACGTCGACTGCATTTGTCTTTGGGAAGTTCGAATAGCTCGAATAGTGAAATTCCAGTGCGAATTGACTCGAATTGCAAACACTATTCGAAAAAAATTCGACATTTCGAATTTTCGCACACCCCTAACGACAACACAAACCACATATAAAAATTGAGAGAGGAAGCAAGCGAAAAAATATAGGGAGAAACAAAGAAGGCTACCCAGCTCCGCACTTCCTTCGGGCTTGGCCCCACTAGTGCGAAGCTGTCTTAATTTTTGTGTTTTCCTCTCGGAAGGGTACTTTCCCGCATGCATGAGTTTGACGGAAACATGGCACGTGACTAGTGTTAGGGGATTTTACGTCATGTTACTAATGTTACATGGTTTTGCTGGGGACCTGTCACGTGATTAGTGGCATTTGAGTTTACGCCACGTACCCGCCACGGTGGTCTAGTGGTTATGGTGCAAGTTTACTGTATGACCTTTAGCTATGCACCGAAAACTGACATTGCAACGAAACGTGTTGCAGAGTACCTGGCTAGGAAACAAAAAAAAAGAAAAGTGCCAACAATTCAGTTTTCCTTTATACACAACCATATGAAGTTAAGGAAAGCATGAAGGTCGTTGTTTGGAGATTATTTCTAGTGAGTATAGTAATTATGAAAAGGGAAATTGGATAAAGAGCAGAAAACATGGCATTAGGTTCACTCCAATTTGCAATATGTTAATGATATTCTTGTTAATGATAACCCTGTGAGTGTTAGCCAGTGCCACTCGAAGCCATGGGGGGTGGCTGTCTATTGGAAGGCATCAAACGTGCCAGAGTCGAGGCCCTTGCTATGGCAACATGCTAAAGAGGAAGCTGCGACCACTGACAGTATGAGGAGTCTTTACTTCAAATATTAAAATTAAACAATGTTGATTGCTAGGGATCGAGTACAATTATTCCATCGTGGAAAAAAAAAGCAGTGGATGTTACGTTTCAAAATCTACATTTAATGCAGACCTAAGTATTAAGTCGACTATAAATATGAAAACTCGAAAGATCTGGAGTATTTTTCGGACCGCTACAGCAGAATATTTATATTCCAGATGTAATGGCACGTGCTGCTACTTGAAACTAAACGTTCCAACTACAAAGCCAGCCATATCTATCTTTCTAGCATTGTGCTTCAACACTTTTCGAGCAAGGTCAGAAAACGCTGTCGATCGGTAGTCGAGACTCCCGAGAACATTTGAGCCAAACATCAAGCGCGGCGCGTGCCCTTGAATTCACAATTAGTGTTTGAAATCGGGTAAATGTCACTCGCTCTTCTCTCTACGAATGATGCCATAATCCAAAATGACCACGTCGTAAACACAAAATCTACGGCCATTGGCTGATTCGAGCATCTAGAGCACGACCTCCCCTTTTAATCGTGAAATGTATAGTTACCGCGGCTGCCGCTGGATGCCGCGACGTTCTCGCGCGTGATCGCACTGAAAGTAAGACGCGCGTTCCAAGAAAAAAAATCACGCCATATCCACGAAGTGAATGATGATGAGTGGGTGAAGCTCAGGAGGTAATCTGGTAAACCGTCAATCCCCGTAAATTTTGCCCACTCGATCATCATACAAAGACCTGACACACAAAGGCGAGGGTGCAGTGTGATTATACATACAGTATATACACAATGTTCCATTATTTACATATTGATAAAGTATATACACAATGTTTTATTATTTACATATGGGGTAGATGATGATTTTGTTCAAGAGCTCTACGGACCACAAGGAGGGGGTTCCCCTGATTTTGTTTTGCCCATATATGACGTTAAGCTCAGGGGAACGTTTGTTGTCGGCGTTGCCGTTTTGCCTTTCCAGGGCGAGAGCGCGTTCACGATCGTTTTCATTCATGGCAGAAAGAGAATGTGTGGTCTGGAACGCGCTTATACTTCATGGTCATCAGCGTCATCATCATCGTTATCATGTGTAGTGGGTACATTCCACTATACCGGAATGCGCTTATTCATGGTCATCAGGCGTCATCGTCATCTTAATCACGTGTAGTGGGTACATCCCACTATACGTGGCTACGTACTCGGAGAGGGGAAGAAAAGGGGGCAAGATGCTATACGTCCGTTGTTCCTCGGCGCAGGTCATGGAATAATTTTTTTAGGGGCGAAGCTCCTTAGGGTCTGGGTCTGTCCCTCCCTACATACTACAGAGGAGGGACAGACCCAGACCCTAAGGAGCTTCGTCCCTAAAAAAAGTATTCCATGACCTGCGCTGACGAACAACGGACGTATAGCATCTTGCCCCCTTCCCCTCTCTGCGTAGCTTTCAGTGCGCTCGCCGGTACGAAAGGAGAGTGAAAGCGCTTCAAGCGTGCGATGTCACTCTGCTCGTACTTGACGGCTTCCGAAAAATTTGCGGCAATTCGATTCTCATTTAATGGAAGCCACTTGGTGATTCGAGGTATAGCATCAGCTTCCTGCCAATCCAAAGAGGGCCTTCAGGATTACAGCTTATTATTTCAGGTCAACTTATCATTGCAGGGCACATTGAAATTCCAGGCCAGCATGCATTTTTAACCTGACCGCACGAGCGTCGACTGCCTTGTCGATAAGCGCCATATACGATGCACTGTGGCGAATTCAACGAAAAATACCTGAATGCGCGCAATGAAGTCCTATAGGCAACAGTTCAATAGGAACATGGCTGTAATACGCCTGTCCTCGCCCGTGCTTGAAAAGTACTCTACGCCATTATGCCATTTCTGGCTATAACGAATCCTTAAGTGTGTATCCGGTTCAAACCATTAAAAATATGTCAGAATTATTTATGACCAAATGGTACTGCACACCAGAATCGTCCATTGATGATTTCTAGCTTTAATGGAGCATAATTTTTCCAGGCCCCCATTCATTGGTGCACACCGTCTTGTCTAATTGACTTCCAGAATGCCAATTTGGCATTGCTTCAACCCTGGTGAAGCCCGATAACATAGCTGCGGCAATTTGGGGGTGAAGACGGAACCAAGAGCCTTGGTAGAGCGGTGCGGCCTTCGACGCTGGCAAACCTCTGGCGTTCCTGCGGCAAGAGAGGCGTTCACTTTGATTCTGTGGTAACCACTCAATTTGCAAAGAGAATTAGGAGGACACACAAATCTGTTACTCAGCACCCGGTTGTTAAACGGTCTTGCTCATTAAATATGCAATGCTTCATAGGCGTGTATTAAGAAAACTTTCCATGATCAAGCCACAAGACAGCCGGGCGTTGCAGTTGTACTTGAACCTACTGTCAACGCTCGCTGAGTTGAGACCGAAGAGGTTCTAAACCCTTCTTTGGTAAGGCACGTCCATGCTACCGGGAAGCCTGCTGTAACGGTGCGCCTGCGTCCAGCGCGGTTTAACGTCGGTATTACGAGAGGTGTCCGAAGTGCACAGCGAACTAACCGCAGGCTTTGGCGAAGCGCTAATCACGTGACAGGTTCTAATTTTGCACATTCGCTGCACGAACTCAACGCGAGACGGCAAGCGTGTGCACAGAAAACCACGGAACGAGCATCGGACTAAGACCTGGTAAGCAGACGACGAGAGCGTAGATGTAGCCATGGCAACCGCACATGTAATAATCTGGATTTAAAGCTAGTTTTCCGTGTTTTAACTGCAAGAGAAACTTAACCCTTTCGGCCCTGGCGGTGTCAATTGACACCACCACGCAAGATTTCCCCTAGCACCTCGGAAATAAAACCGAAACTGCTCATTCTTGGGGGAATAGTACTTCAATCATCTCCCCGCGGCGATTGAAATCAATATTGTGGCATATTTGCTAAGCTGGGGGCCACAAAGAAGAAGAAGCTTGACGAAGTCTTGGGTGAAGCCGAGGCGCGTAAGCTGAGGCGGGTAAGCGCCATTTTCGGGACGGCGTAGCGAAGCTCTTTCAATGAGTATCACACTGAAAATATGACATTAGTTCACATTTTGTCTACTCTTGCGAGTAGCACGAATAAAGAAGCCATTTTTCTCGTTTCGCAAGCACCGAGCCCGGATTACCTAATTTGATGGCATGTTAATCCATAAATACTTGCACCACTGACTCAATTTTTCAGTTGTGGTCTTCTGAGCTCCTAATTATTACGAAAACACGCACAAATAAAGTCTCCGATCAAAATAAAAAATCCAGGGCTGAAAGGCGCCAAACAATGGCGGCATATTCAAGCTTCGGTCGAATTATTGACAAATATGCTGACTGTTTTGTCTCAGCTTTAATTTATGTCTGAGTAGACAGAGTTTTCGGAAGCAGGACGCACAAATGCTTGATAGATTTGTGAGCGTGTTTGTTATAGTTGCACCTAGGTACTTTTATTTCACAACTTCAACAAGCGGAATTAATTCAAGCGAGTACGGAAAGAAAATACAGTAGCTTTTTCTTGTTATTTTCATGAAAACAGTTTTTTGGGCGTTGACAACCATGTCCCATTGCTCACACCATTTATGAATTTTCTGTGAATTATAATTAAGAAGTACTTGATCCCGACAACACTTCACTTCATTAAACAGCACATAATCAACAGCAAAAAGTCGGATACAAATTGGCTCACTAATTACATCAACGACATAATTTATGCATATATAAAACAACAAGGGACCCAAGGAACCCTTCCTTGGGCCCTTGGGCCCACGTGTCACCGGTAGCTGTCGCGATCAATGGCCATTAATATTTACCAGTTGCACTCTGTCGCTTAAATGTGCTGCAACTCAAGAAACTATGAAATCTGGTAAGCCCAGAGCCTGAAGCTTTAAGATTAGTTTTGATTGACATACAGGAAACTAAGTTCCACCTGACCTGATTTATCTAGAACCGAGGCGAAAACTATGTACGACCTGTTGTCAACTCGGCAACTGCAGAGATAGCCCCTTTCTAAAACCATGGTGAAACGGGGTTAATTTACTGTTGTCAGTTAAAAAACTTGTTTATTTAATTCGCGATGACATGCTGCAGCATTTTCCAACACGACGACGTCAGTGAGATTGGTCGATAGTTTGTTAATATCATGCTGTCTCCTTTCTTTAATACCGGAACGATTCGAGCTGTTTTCCAATCAACAGGAATGTTAGCTGATGACAGGGAAGCACGGAAAATAAGGAATTTCGCAAGCACTTCGGCATACCGACGAAGAAAGGGGTTCGGTATATTGTCAGGCCCAAGGTGACGATTTTGTGTTTAAATTTAGCAACATAGAAACAGCATCCAACTTCTGAGATAAGGGTGCAATTTTCATGCACACTTTTACGGCTCTGACGTAACTGTTCAGTTTGACTAGGAAAAACACTATGAAAGTATTCATTGAACCTTTCAGGTATACTACGTTTATCATCGATATTCTCGCAATCGCACATAAGTCGATCAACTGCCTTTTTCTGTGTGGAAAGGTATTCGCCAAAACTTCCCTGGGGAGTTCTTGCTAAAATTAGGCAACGTATGGTTGAAATAATGTTGCTTAACATTATAGATTGCCTCGTTCGACCATGCTAGTGCCATTTTCACTGTATTATTATTTGGTTTAGCTTATTTTAGTCTTTCAAACTTTCACTTGAGGTGCAATATATTCCTTATTATACGAGAATTATTTTTGCGCCTTTTTTTATTTTGTTCGGAACGAAATTGCCAGGACAATACGTGCATAAGCTCTTAAATGAGTTTCAGAGTATTTCAACATCATGTCCTTGAAAGTTGTCGAGGTTATGAAGCAGATAATCCATAATACTTTAATCGCTAGCCCGAGCGAAGTCTTTAATCAAAACTGAGAGTTCATTGTTTTTTGCGCCTTGAGGGAACACGTGAGAGACACCATATGGCAGTCAGAGATACCTTCTTCAACAGATATATTGCAATTTTCAATCCAACGGCTGATAAAGAAAAGATCCAGTAGTGAAGCAGAATAATTTTGAACGCGAGTTGGTTGATTTACAATCTGGTGAACGTCAGCACTCGGCATAATGTCGGTCACGTAATCAACGTGCCCACGTGTGTTACTATTCGAGTATGGGCGATTCCAATCAACGTTTGGAAGGTGAAGTCCCCAGTTATTATGACTTTCTCATCTTGGAAGCGCGCCACATGATCACACAAATGAAAGCAAAATTCGTGGGGCGAATCGGGTGCGCGCTAAACCGCAATCATAACTACACATCGTTGCCTACATGATAACTTCAGCGTGATGCTTTCGTGATTATCGACTGTTGCGTCGGCAAAGCCGGTATACTTCTTTTCACACGTACCGCAACTCCCCCTCCCCTTGAACATCTGTCTTGTGGAAAAACACTTGCATCATCAATATCGCTGTGTAACCATGTCTCTGTGATTACTACGATATTGGGAGCATAACGTAGAAGGATAGATTCAAGTTGCGTAGTTTTGTTTACGACGCTGCACGCATTTATGTTGAAGAGGTGAAAGTCAGAGTTTTGAGTCCGGTCACGTCACTTCTGAAAAGAACCTTTGTTCGCGGTTTAGAAGAATTACGGCCTTCATAATAATTGTATATACTGATTGACAAGAATATTACGGAAACCAACAAATCCCAAATGTTATGAAAAAAATTCAGAAAAGTCTAAAAAAAGGCGCCCTGTCTATCAGTGCCGCTCTTTTATTGCTAGTGCTGACGAAATAAAATTGTGCGCATGGGCTTCACATCGCTATCCAAACTATCGCGCATGCAAACTAATCTACCTATTGCCAAGAATAGTCATTCTCGGCTCATATCACATGGTGTGGGGCCGACATCTGTTAATGCGAATTGCCACACTGCTTCTGGCTTCGTGTGCGTTTGCTATAGTAAAGCCCGTGAGCCTGTACTGACAGATCTTTCTTGCTCAAAATGGTGGCTAAGCGGGCTTGTTGGTACGTACACATAGATATTCCCAACAGCGTAGAAACGGGACATAACAGCTTGTAACGCCTAGTCATCTTTTTTATCATGTTTATCACGTGTCTTTTCTTCTGCCTATATATTTCGCGTTCGCGCAATAGAACCCTGTTGGAAGTCAGTGCCTGTGTTGTGTGGTCATATCTGTGTCCCATTTCGGCACTGTTTATAATAACAATGTTTTTTGCTCAGGTTGCGTCCACCAACGAAAGGCTCAAATTTTCACGCGGTTTAGTCATACTGTGATTACCTGCTTGGCGGGAATTCTTTCACACTTGAAGAAGGCGGATCTTCACCGGCGTATCGGTACCATTGGCACTCTTGAAGCGTTCGACGAACTTGCGTGGAAGCCGTAAGCCGTTTACAGAGATGGCTGCTGCGGTCGTGGGAAGCAGGGGGGACTTGCTGACTGTAAGTGAGCTTCCGCTCTCTGCATTCCAGCTCAAAAGTGATCCCGCCAGCCGATTCCTTGAAGGCGAATGCTTGCAGAACCACCATTTGGAGTGTACTCTTCAAAATAACCAAAAGTTCTTGGTGATCAGCTTTTATGAGCGCCGCGTACTCGTTGTTTCCCCCCGCCAGCAGGTAGATGGGCGTCGAACTCGGTACCTGCAAATGTTGATGTCAGGGCGAGACGTTGAACATACGTTGCCACTTCTTCGCCGCAAATTTCAAGTACAAGTGTACCATTATTAGCAAATGAGAACGCTGTGGAAAATACACAAATATTGAATCACTGACTGAAACACTGCAATGTTAAAATGGGTTACGAGCGAGATTCATTTCGCTTTAGTTCACTCACTCAGAAACATATTTGAAATACGCAAGTTCCAACACAATGTATTCATGAGTCGGTGGAGTGGTTCTTCCCACAACTACGCCACCGCATTGCTTAAGTCTTGCGTTACGTATTTTTCTCAAAGAAAAGAAACGTTGCGGGTCAGGAGGAGGCTTTAGTTAAGGAGATATTGCTGAAGAATTCTCGCTGCAGGCAACATTTGAACAAAGAAGCGACTGTGGGTCATTACATTCTGTGAAGGTAGGTGACCAGTGAAGCAGTTCAGTACATAACATGGCATAAAGGGGACATGTGCAGGCCAGTTTGATATCAATAGCAAGGTTGTGCCCATCAACGCAGGAAGACTGCTGCGCACATTTTACCGCGACACATTTACGGCGATAGTGTCATCAAGGTTACGGGCAGGCATCATTGTAAAAGAAAATCTGGGAATGTCAGCTTAACAAAGGCCCAGCTTATGGTAAACCCCTTCAAATTAGCATCACTTCAAAGCCCGCATGCACTGCTCGGCAAACATTTTTCCAATGGCAATATAGGCCATCCTATATAAAAGTATGTATGCCGTATGCCTTTATTATTTAGTTCACTGCTGTTGTCCGAGGCGCCCGCTAGTGTCTATGCGTTTCCCGTTGCTGTTCCTTTCGTATTTGCTCGTAAGGTACCTTGTCGTGCTTGAGTGCTAACTGCGGTGGTAGAAAACCATCCTTGACCGCAGCCTTCATGAGTCATCCACGCAAACAACCGAGACAAACGCGAAAGGAAGATAGACGAGCAATGGCGTTGATGTCATTTGCAAACCGCGTTCGCCGTCCCTCCCCACCGAGTCCGAAATTGTGCAGGAAGAGGGTCTACTGAGACGCCCTCCTTTCCGAAGCGTTTTCAGGCCTGGCAGGTTAAGGACCTCGGAGCCAAGCTACCACAATAACACCGTACTGTGCATTTTTCCCCCTCTTTCCATTTCACATCTTTCATTTGAAATTCCTCCCCTTATGCCGCTGGGGGAAGAGGGATTGAAGCCCATAGCAGGGCTGCGCGAAACAAAACGGACGAAGGAAGTACACTGTACGGGCGCAAGCTTCAACTGCAACACTGAACGGCCAAAGCAGCTCAGTTATGAATAAACATCAACCTCACAGTTGCCTTTAAAAAACAGCAAAGGAGATACCGCACCAAAAGACTGTGGTGCAAAGGCCAAACAACAAACATTGACGACGGTGATATGCAGAATAACAATGATCACAATGATCGGCCATGCCATGTGCAGACACTGGAAACTGGTAAATACGAGCTGTCCAGTGTAATCGCACCACTAGGTGCGATAACACTAAACCATCTTAAAAATGCAGCTCCTTGTGAAGCGAAGGCATGCTTACGCATTTGTCAGTACCAACAATGAAGAAGGCCTCTACTAATCCCATTTCCATTTTGTCATTAGACTTGTACAATATTACTGTCTCCCTAAAATTCGGCGTGTACCCGCATCATCTACAGCGTATATCCAGGTGTCTACCCATGTTGGAACGAAAAGCTAGTCTGTGCTCCTACATGCATGCTCATAGGGAAAGTCGTTACGGGGTTCGCGGGAAAGCGTCCGAAACGGGGTTCGCAGGGATTCACTTTTCGCCGCACGTGTCCTCTTGGCTAACTTCGAGATTCTCGAGATACTGAAGTTCAGCAGCAGCGTTTATACGGCCTTTGCAACAGCTTTATGCACCGTGTTCAAGCGTGCACACCGTGCCGAAGATTCGCGCCGCATTTGGGCTCAGTAGCACCTATCTGAATCCAGCGCCGGATAGGGAGCGCGCCGAAAAAGTCGCGAGACAACCGCTCGCAGCGTACCGCGGTGAAAGCACGGGTGCGCCGTTCCCGTGCTTGATTTTAGCTCGAACAGCTCGAGCAGTCATTGCGCTAGTAATAGTGCGCTATGGTTTAGAAAAAAATCACGCCATATTCACGAAGTGAATGACGATGAGTGGGCGAAGCTCGATCGTTTTCATCCACGGCAGAAAGAGAATGTGTGGTCTGGAACGCGCTTATACTTCATGGTCATCAGCGTCATCGTCATCGTTATCACGTGTAGTGGGTACATTCCACTACACTGGAACGCGCCTATACTTCATCGTTAGCACGTGTAGTGGGTACATTCCACTATACTGCGTCATCGTCATCGTTATCACGTGTAGTGGGTACATTCCACTATACTGCGTCGTCGCCATCTTTATCACGCGGAGTGGGTACATTCCACTACACGTGGATACCTACCTACCTACCTACCTACCTACCTACCTACCAACCTACCTACCAACCTACCTACCTACCTACCTACCAACCTACCTACCTACCAACCAACCAACCAACCAACCACCCAACCTACCAACCAACCAACCAACCAACCAACCAACCAACCAACCAACCAACCAACCAACCAACCAACCAACCAACCGACCGACCGACCGACCGACCGACCGACCGACCGACCGACCGACCGACCGACCGACCGACCACCACCACTACTACTACTACCACTACTACCACTACTACTACTACTACTACTACTACAGAGGAGGGACAGACCTACACCCTACGGAGCTTCGCCCCTAAAAAAAAACACTTTGTCCGAAACTTACTATCACAGGAAACCACTCGAAAACGGACAGAATCTCTGCAAAGCGGACTGCGCTCATTTATGTTTATGGCATCGAAGAGACAGTGCTGTGCCGTGATGGCGATTCTCTCGTCACCATTTTTTGGCTGCTTGCTGGGATTTGTGTCAACACAGTGCAGGCTGACATACCTCCATTGATAAGTACTTGTTGCATCGATACCACGCTGCCCTCTTCCACAGTAACAAAAATAGAGGCAAGGGGTAGCTGCGTCAATTTTAGGGGCCAAGCTCCTTGGGGTGTGGGTCTGTCCCTCCTCTGTAGTCGTAGTAGTAGTAGTAGTAGTAGTAGTAGATAGGTAGGTAGGTAGCCACGTGTAGTGGAATGTACCCACTCCACGTGATAAAGATGACGATGACGCAGTATAGTGGAATGTACCCACTACACGTGATAACGATGAAGTATAAGCGCGTTCCAGTATAGTGGAATGTACCCACTACACGTGATAACGATGAAGTATAAGTGCATTCCAGTATAGTGGATTGTACCCACTACACGTGATAACTATGACGCTGATGACCATGAAGTATAAGCGCGTTCCAGACCACACATTCTCTTTCTGCCATGGATGAAAACAATCGAGCTTCGCCCACTCATCATCATTCACTTCGTGGATATGGCGTGATTTTCGGAGCCCTCCACTGCGGCATCTCTCATAATCATATCGGGGTTTTCGGACGTTAAGCCTCAGCGATTATTATTAGCTATCACCTTCTGCTATGTGCAGCCTTGAAGGCATCCACAGTGACGTCATGAAGCTTCGACCAATCGTAGCGGCGGAGAAATTCACAGCGCCGTCCGAGACGCGCGCAGCGCGTATTTGCCAAAATACAGTAGTTCACGCTAGTTTACGTAAATTTCTGAAGTGTTTTTCGAGCTCGCCACACGAAAATTCAGAACATCAATATCTGAATTCTGTTTTCGGAGAAGTGCCTCGGTGTCCCTTTAATATGATCTTAATAGACAAACAAGGTTTTATCGTTAAGCACGCCCAGCTCCGCATGGCATAAGTACCATGTGCCTATGAGAGGGTAGAGCCAAGCGTAGTGAATACAATTGAGTAATTCATCAACCACTGTCGTACAAACAAAACATATGGCGCATTATTCTTGTGCTTAGATGCTTACCCGTCAGGAGTGGAACGTTGTGTGCTTGACGAAAGTGTTCATACATCCCTTGTGCGGGGAGACGGCGTTTGCACTCCGTGAAGGGGCAGCAGAATCTTCAAGCCAGAAAAAAAAAGTGTGTAAGGCGATCACTGCGCCGAAATACTCTACACGGGAGATACAGAACAGGTACGACAACATTCCGAATCCACGCTAAGCAGATGAACGAATCAAAGCGTGACAATTGTTTTCTTGTAGTGTTTTATGTCAATATTTTTAAAACAAAGCTATAGTTTTGCGTTTACTGCGCAATTAGTGGAGAAAGAATATTAGGATAGAACTTTGTTGGATTCTGATTGCATGCAACTCAAATAATAGATGTAATATGTGTCGCTCGTTACGTCAGGACATGCCGAGACTGACAGCGACACAAGACACCCCCGACAATAGTAGCAGGCTTTCTTCAGTTGATCGAACCAACCACATCTTCTACAGTTCCAGGAAATCGGTATGAACCTACTGGGGTCGTTTCCTACGTCGACTTGCGGGACTGAATCGATCGTCGTACCTACCGACTACCGCACCCGCGACGCCGAAGCAAGGGCCTTCCCAACCTAGAAGAGGTGCCGCCGAGGTAGCGATGTTCAACAACAAAAGGTCGTCTCTGCCAGAACGCTTGGCTGTGAACATGGAATCGTTAAAGTACGACAGCTAGGCTCACCGCTGACTGCGAACCCAGACAGGAGAGAGCGAGGAAAAAAGAAAAAATTGGTTGGTTGGGACAGCCTGGGCAGTGAACTTGAGAAAAGAAGACATATGTTCTTTTATAGGTGTGCATGTAACACATTCTAAAAGGAGACAGGGCGTGCAAACAAGGACACAAGAAGGAAGTCATGACACCACGAACGCCTGTCCTGACTTTTTCCTTGCGTGCGCGTTTGCACGCCCTGTCTCTTTTAGAATGACTACGTGCCAACTGGCTCAGCTGTCTGTTATACTAAACGTGTAATACAGTTTTTCCATTATATCCTTACTCACGTGTCAACGTCAAGTTATTTCGAACTAGTTAATCAATTACATAATGGTGCGAAACCCGAGAAAAAAGTACTGAAGAGGTCCATAAAGGTCGCGAGCGAGTAGGGACAGAGACAAAGATGATGGAAAAAGCTCGAAGTGAAGTGACGCTCCAGACGACGGCGACAGAACGGCGTCATCATCCTCGAGGCAACCAAGGCGCTTGAAAGTGATAGCGTTAAACAGCTCAATGCTGTTCTGCAACGGCTGGAGTTGAACAACGCCGATCTCTGAAAGATCAACGATGAAATAGAAACCTGCCTGCCAGAAGACGCATTCGAGCAGGAGTAGGAAGAAAGCATCCAGTACGACGGCAATGCCAAGCAAGCCACCGGCCTCCTCAAGGCGAAGATAGCGTCAGTGCAGGCGCGTGCCATCACCTGAGCAGCGTAGCAGCACCTCATGAGCTGCCGCCCCTGACTCATCAGGGTGTAAAGCTACCGAAGCTGCGTCTGGGACCATTCAACGGTAAGTCTTTCCGTATGGCAAGCCTTCTGGCAATGCTACCGTGAAGCAGTGCACGAAAACGAAGGGTTCTCAAAGGCCTAGAAGTTACAGTACCCGAGATTGCTGCTAACGGAACCAGCTTTGACAGCGATAAGAGGGCTGCAAGAGACGGACGCTTCCTACGAAGATGCCATTGAAATAATGCAGAGACGATTTTGCGATAGACAACGAATTCAAAAAGAACATATCGCAAAATTGAGAGCTATTCACGGCGTAGGTTCACGGGAGGACGGACGCGGGCTACGGCGCTTGTACTAACGTGCAAGCACACATTCGTAGACTGAAGAGATTAGGTATAAGTACGTCTTATTGCGCAATGTTAAGCGACGTAATACTTTCGGAGATGCCCAAAGAAATGGTTGTGGACGTCCACAAAGAGCTGCGCCGAGTCGACAGCGCAACAACGCAGATGAGTCCATCGCCACAACATTCAAACGCAGCATCGGGGTCACGGGTAGACATTAAGCTAACAGACATTCTAGAATTTCTAGAATGTCTGTTAGAAATAGAAAGCAGAGAAAGATGCGCCGGAAGCGGCCGTGCCACGATGGAGAGCAAGGCCAAATGGAGCGGAGAAGAAAGTAAACGGAACCACACGCTAAGCGCCGTGGCACTTCACATGAAGCCGGTGCAGCCAAGGAGGTATTTCTTCTGCGAGTCAATTAAACCCGAGACGCAGTCCTGTACGGCTCCCCTCCCGCCGGAAGAAAGACGAACAGATTGGCACGAGTCAGTCTGCTTTCGGTGTACGTCATAGAGGAACCTGTCAAAAGAATGCAAACGAAAAGTATCCCGCGTAGCAAACGACATGTATCTTGCGTGTGAAAATCCGATTGGAAGAAAGCAAAGAATGATCGTCTACAAGAAGCTGTGGAGGTAGTTACAAAAACTAATCTACATGCGGCCACTGAAAAAGAAGCAAACGAAGTAGTCGCTCTGCAGGCTTTCCGCACTTGGGCCGTTGGCGGTAACAAACGCGGAAACATCCGTGCTGTACTAGACGGCGGAAATCAAAATACATTCATTAGAAAAGACGTCTCTAAAACGCTTAACTAGCGTGTGTTGGGACACAAGGACTTCCACCTAAATACCTTCGCATTGACAGCTGCGAGAACGGAAACATTCCGAATCATTGAACCGCTACACGCTAGTTCAATGGTTACGGTACTCGGCTGCTCACCCGAAGGTTGGTGGTTCGATCATAACCGCAGAAGTCGTACTTTGATACAGGCGAAATGGTAGAGACATGTGTACTGTGCGATCTCTGTGCACGCTAAAGAACCCCAATTCGTCGAAATTCACGGAGATCTCCACTACGGCATCCCTCATAATCATATCGTTGCTTTGAGAACTAAAACCCAAGTTGCAACTCATGATTACGGAATTAGACAGAGATGAAGACAGCAGAGTAGGTCAGGGAATAAACGGATATTAAGGACATCATAGTTGAAGTCATCAAGACGAAATGGACATGGGCAGGACATGCGGCGTGTGGTTATCTTGCCTAACTATAACAGGATTCCAAAAGACGGCAATGACGCGAGGGGGAGAGAGAAAGTTACGTGGGCAGGTGGGATGAAAAAGTTTGCGGTTATGCCAGCAGCAAACGCAGGACTGGGTTGATTGGCGGAACAAGGGAGAGGCCATTGCCCTGTTGTGGGCGTAGCCAGGCTGATGATCATGACGATGATTTCTCCTCCACCTGTTCTCTTGTTCTTTTAGTAGTAGTAGTAGTAGTAGTAGTAGTAGTAGTAGTAGTAGGTAGGTAGATAGCCACGTATAGTGGGATCTACCCACTCCATGTGATAAAGATGACGATGACGCAGTATGGTGGAATGTACCCACTAACGTGATAACGATGAAGTATAAGCGCGTTCCAGTATAGTGGAATCTACCCACTACACGTGATAACGATGAAGTATAAGCGCGTTCCAGTATAGTGGAATGTACCCACTACAAGTGATAACGATGACGATGACACTCATAACCATCAAGTATAAGCGCGTTCCAGACCATACATTCTCTTTCTGCCATGGATGAAAACGAACGAGCTTCGCCCACATATCATCATTCACTTCGTGGATATGGCGTGATTTTTAGGGGCGAAGCTCCCAAGGGTGTGGGTCTGTCCCTCCTCTGTAGTTGTAGTAGTAGTAGTAGGTAGGTAGGTATATAGCCACGTATAGTGGAATGTACCCACTCCACGTAATAGAGATGACGCAGTATAGTGGAATGTACCCACTACATGTGATAACGATGAAGTATAAGCTCGTTCCAGTATAGTGGAATGTACCCGCTACACGTGATAACGATGAAGTATAGGCGCGTTCCAGTATAGTGGAATGTAGCCACTACACGTGATAACGATGACGATGACGCTGATGACCATGAAGTATAAGCGCGTTCCAGACCACACATTCTCTTTCTGCCATGGATGAAAACGATCGAGCTTCGCCCACTCATCAGTAGTGGTTTAAGAAGGAAATGACGCTTATTTCTGCAGCCCAATAGGGAGCACGGCGCAGCGTCAGGGGAAGGGGAAGTGGGAAATAAAGAAGATAGTAGGAAAAGAAAAGTAAAAGAAACAGACAGGGTCTCGTCCATTCATGGGGGAGGCCGATGGTGAAGGGAGGCCGGCAAGTACTGGGCGCTCAGCGGAAGGTGGTGATCCCGGTCTCCTCCACAAACTCCAAGAGGCTTTGGAGAGCCCGGAGTTTGGGAGGCGATGGGAACAGCAGTTCGTCTGCGGTCGTCGCAGGGAGTCCCTGTTGTCGGTAGTTGGTGGTAAGCTTGGAGCGTTCCTGCGCCAGCCCTGGGCAACCACAGAGAAGGTGTTCAAGGGTCTCGGGGTCGCCACAACGTTCGCAGGCCGGTGAGGGGGAGCGTCCCTTGGAGAACAAGCGCGCCGCTGTCCACACACAACCCGTCCGGAGGCGAAGAAGCGTGGCGCGCTCCCGCTTAGTAAGGCCAACCTCTGGAAGAGGCCTCGGGCCTTTTCCATTGGCCACTCTGGCATCCGGGTGAAGAGTTGTAAGCAGCTGTCTCAGGCGCTGCCTGGAAAAGTCAGAGGCAGCAACTGCTCGTGTAAGCGGCACGCCAGGGTGGTGGGCTGTTGTGGCAAGGGTGTCCTCTTGCTCATTGCCGGAGATTCCCACATGAGCCGGCATCCAATGAAATGAGACAGAAACCCCTGCAGCAGCCAATCCGGAGAACTTTGAACTCAGCAAAGACCCGGTAAGCTCGGATCGTCGGCGGTTCATGAGGCTCTGCAGCGCTGGCTTCGAGTCGCAGAGCACTGCCACTGGTTGCTCAGGAGGGTCCTCAGCCAAAGCGTCGGCGGCTAGATGGAGGCCCGCCAGCTCTGCCGCGGTGGAACTCGCAGCGAAGGGGAGCCGGCATTGTCGGTTCACTGCCCTAGCCGGGATGGTGCAGGCTGCAGCGGCGGATCCGTCAGCCCGAACTGATCCATCCGTGAACACCAGCAGTCTGCCGTCCAGCTGCTCGTGGAGCTTGCAGGCAGCAGCCTGTCGCAGGGCAGCAGCTGGTGTCCGCCGTTTGGTCGACCTTCCGAGCGACAGATGGACGTCCGCAGGGCGCTGATGTGGTGGCGGCAGGGCGATAGGCACAGGGGGATCGGTGATCACCTGCTCATAGTATCGGCAAAGACCGCCCATCCGGGAGGACGGCTGGCTGCGAAGTCTGGCCAGCAGGGTTCCACCATCTGGAGCACGATGAAGGCGGTCGATGTGCCCCAGGGCTCGTTCGAGCATCTTCAGTGAGAGCGGCCAATCACCAGCCTCTGCCAGCGTTGCCGCGATCGGCGAGTGCTGGGGGAGCCCCAGGATGCTCCTGACTGCAGCTCTGTGCAATCCCTCCAGCTGCTCCCTTCTGGCCGGTGTGAGAGCGACCAATGGGAAGGCATAGAGTAGGACAGACGTTGCTGCAGCTTGATTGAGCCGAAGCGCCCACTTAGTGGAGCAGCCGCGGCCATGTTGTTGCAGCTTGCAGACAGCTCCGTGTACTCGGCGCACCTTTGACGTGGCTGCCTTGGCTGCAGGAATCCATGTGAGCCGATGGTCAATGGAAAGCCCTAGGTACTTGACCACCTTCTGCCAAGGTAATGGGCGACCGGCAATCCGTAGCTGCTTGGTATAACGCCGAGCAGAGGCCAGCGGATGAACCAGCATGGCCTCGGTCTTGGCTGCGGACACGCTAAGTCCGATGCTGCCAAGGAACGCTATCACCGCGTCTAGCGCCCGTTGCAGGGAGCCCCGAACAGAACGCATGGACTTCCTCGGCTCTCGGGTCCACAGTGCCACGTCATCGGCGTAGATGGAACAGTGAACAGGGAACCGAGAGCCCACCGGCAGCGAGGCGGGAAGGCCCGCGAGAGCCATGTTGAACAGGAATGGGCTGAGCACCGAGCCCTGTGGGACACTAGTCGTGATATCCCTAGGCTCGCTTAGCTCCTGCCCAACACGCACTCGAAAGGTTCTCCCGGTCAGGAAGGCGGAAATGAATGCCCTGAGACATCCGTGCACGTCGAGCCTATTCAGAGAGGCGTCGATCACCGCATGAGGAAGTCCGTCAAAGGCACTGCGAACGTCCAGAAGCACCAGCATTGCCACATCTCCTACAGCCTTCGCATCCTCCAGGGTAGCAAGCACATCGGAGATGGAGTCAGCCGTGCAGCGATGGCGCCTGAAGCCAGTCTGCTGTTCCGGGAAGTACTGGAGTTGGGCAGCGATCCACTCCAGTCGAGCTAGTGCCACCCTCTCCATCGCTTTGCAGGCGGCAGACGTGAGGGACACCGGCCTGTATGAAGACAGGGATACGGCAGGCTTCCGTGGTTTCAAGATCGGAGTCACCACTGCAACCAGCCAGCTCTCCGGGAGGACACCGGTGCCCCAGATGATGTTGAAACACTCGAGGAGCCGCTCCTGCTCAGCATCGGCTAAGTTCCGCAGCATCTGGAACGTGATGCCATCAGCTCCAGGAGCACTGCGTCGCCTCGTGTGCTCGAGAGCAGCCTTGAGCTCGTGCATACGAATAGGTTCACTGCACAGTGCTTGGATTTGCCCGGCCACCCATTCGGCGTGGTGGCAAGAGGATGGGATTGACTGGGCGACTGCCGGTGGTTGTTGGGCCATCACAACGGGTGGTGTCTCTGCGAACTGGTCAGCCAGAAGCTCTGCCAAGGCGCCCGCGCTGATGCCTATGTGGACCGCCACGGACAACACTTGACGTTGAGCACGTGGCCCGAGCAGGAGTGATGTCAGCAGGCGCCAAGCTCGAGGTCCGTTGGGAGAGCGGTTGATAGAGCAGCACACCCCCCTGCCAGCTCTGATTCCGACGGCGCCGGGCATGACGCCTGCAGACCGCATCCACACGTCGAAACGCTGTCCAGTGTTCTGGTAATGTGGTGCGCAACGCTGTGCGTTCTGCACGACACCGAGCGGCTCGCAGTTCCAGGTGCTGGATGTCTCATCATCATTCACTTCGTGGTTATGGCGTGATATTTTTCCCTTCCTCCAACGTTCTCTCTATGCACTCTATCTCTCGCACTTTCGTGTAATTGTATCCTACGGCGGAGAAATCGGCGCACGTGTTTTGGCAGCGAAGTCGAGGTTGAAGATGGCCTGTGCCTACCGAGTTGGCGCGTGTAAATGCGCAAGGGCTTAAAGGGGAACTCCGGTGACTTTTCGATATTCACCGATTTCAATAAAACGTTTCACATATGTTCTCGTTGGTACCGCGGTAATATGTGCAAAATTATACTACCGTAAGTCATGGACTTTTTTGGAAAATGAATTTTCAACATTGGTAGCCAATTCTGGAATCACGCTTGTAAACGCGGGCCCCACTGTGTAAGTGACGTAAGTACCGACTATTTTTCAGAACCTTGCCTCGCCCAGCAGACCGATGCAGCGCACGCTTTCTTTTACGAGGCGACGACGACACGAGCACAGTTCGGTTTTTTCAGCAGCATATCGTGTTAGTTGCCGTTGACATCAGCTCTTACACTAAGCATGCACAATATTGAGCGACGAGGAGATTGATTCGGGGCACGTGAGATGCTTCACGCGCCGGTGCGTCGAAATCAAAAGGCGATGCTTTGCGCTCGGATAGTGGCTGCAATCATCACTGAACTTGTCACTGGTCAGTTCAGACGAGCTGGCACAGCTTTATTCCGCGTCCTATGACATCGCCAACTTGCTTTTCGCGCGTTAGAAGAAGCTCGTCTGCACTGTCTACACCCTGGCCAGCCGTAGCGGCGTGCCGTAACGTCATCGTATACCGAGCCCGGAGCAGCTACCTGTTTCGGTTTCGGTTTTCACACATTGTTCTTTGCTTATTTGAAATAATCGACGAGCCTATGAGCAAAATGAACCACCCTATCTGTGAGACGACTGCTAATGCGATTTCAAATCGCCATTAGCTCAATGTGGTCGGAAATGCACCGGAGTTCCCCTTTAAGGAAAAAGACGCGCATAATGATTGTTTATGTTCATGACTAATACAGTTTTTTTCTAGCTTAAACAGTTCCCCAGTCATACATAAAACATGCACTTACTTCGCCAGTGGCGTCCCGTATGGAACCAGATCAGTGGCAGTCTCCGGCGGGTAGAACGTGTTCCGAAGGTCCACCCGTGCCGTTTCGTTCGTGCTGCAATGAAGCGATAGTGCAGAACTATGACATGCGTTGCGAGACGAATCCAGATTGGAGGGAACCGAAATACGCGAGGAAAAAGATTCACCGCCAATTACGATACTGCCTTATGCAAATTCTTAGCACAGTTTCGTGTTGGGGCCACATCAACTGTGTTTGAAGTTTTGGCTATCCACAGTTGTAGCAATCTAACATTCGTTACATATTTCCACATAATTTGCGAGCGCTCGAGTGCTACGCACAACACTCTGTGCATATCAGGCACCGTTTCACACATCACGGAATACACTGTGGAAGGTAGCGAGACATCTTGCAGTAGATGCGTTTTCATGAAGTTTTTCATTGTGCTTACCACCGAGAACGGAATTTTCCTGTTTTTACGGCGAGTAGTAATTGAAGATAATTTACATGTAGGCTTTAAAAACAAACAAACGCCTGATGTGCTACAACCTTCGACAAAGTGTCCGTACTGCGCTAGAATGATGGTTGTCATGTCACAACCCACGTTAAAGGTGGCGAAAGTGAAGACGACCATTATAAACAGTTGTGCACAGAGCTTATTTCTTTTAATTTGGCCTCGAATTTCTGGTGCGCTAGAACAAAACCGCCTGGCTTCCGGCGCTCGCGGCGTTTTGTTGTCTTTTTGCGCCGAACCTTTAGACAAAATTAACTAGAAGAATAAGGATAGGATTGCGTACATTAGGCCAGTATTCCTACATTTTGAATGGCAGTTTAGCTCTATCAATCAACAAGAAGGCATATAACAGCTGCATCTTACCGGAACTTAACTGCGGAGTAGAATGTGGAGGCTTACAAAGAGGGTTCAAATTAAATTGAGGACGACGCAGCGAGAAATGGAAAGGGAAATAGGTGCAACGTTAAGGGAGAAGAAGATAGCAGAGTAGGTCAGGTAATGAACGATGTTAAGGACATCATAGTTGAAGTCATCAAGAAGAAATGGACATGGTCAAGACACGCGGCGTGTGGTTATCTTGCCTAACTAACAGGATTCCAAGAGACGGCAAAAACGCGAGGGGGAGAGAGATAGTTAGGTGGGCAGGTGGGATATAAAAGTTTGCGGTTATGCCAGCAACAAACACAGGACCGGGTTGATTGGCGGAAAAAGGGAGAGCCTATTGTCCTGTAGTGGGCGTAGCCAGGCTGATGATCATGGCGATGATTTCTCCTTCGCCTGTTCTCTTGTTCTCCTTTCCTGCCTCCCCCGCAGGGGCGTCTGCGCGAGCAGGCGTTTGGTGTGTGGCGACACCACGGACCCGAGCTAACGGGGGGGTTTCGACTCCCTCCCACGCCTAGCCGTGCGTGGCTGAGCCGTGTCCGGGGAAAAGGGGATCCTGGGGGTTGAGCCGACGCCGGGTGATTGGACCTTTCAGGCCCCCCGGCAGAGGCAACACACCCCTTTGGCCCCGGCTTCACGCAGACGGCACCCCTGGGCTGACCCACCCAGAGGAAATCGGCAGTCGCCTTTTCCTGTCTCTCTCTCCCTGCAGCTTCGTCTTTCTCTATTACTTTAGATCTTTCCTGTCTTCTATTCTCTTCTGTTTACTTCCGTTTTTCCTGGCGGCAAGGGTTAACCTTGTGTGGATGACCAGTCTTGGCTCACCATATGTGGTTATAGCGGTGGTGTACGGCTGGCGCTGGCAGACTTGTCTTCGAAAATTCCCTGTCGCGTCCCCTTGTTGGGCTCGGTGGTGGGCGGTCGGCACCGCCGCCGAAACATAACACGTATGCTATGTTAAACACATCCTTTCCTAAATCCGATCGTACCCTGAAAAGGGTACGCACCGAAGCACCCCTCCAATTTTTTTCCAAGACGCATGAACTTTTCCCAAAGTATCACGTTATCCACAGCGAGCAGACAGATGAAAAAGCGAGAACCATCTCACCATTCCTGGTGGCAAAAAGCCTTACAGAAAAACTAGGAACAGGTTACAAGGCGTCTAAAATGGCCAGTGGCGATCTGCTCCTTGAGCTCAAAGACAGAAAGCAGTACGAAAGCCTCTCCAACCTTACAACATTCGGAACCATCCCTGTCACAGTCACCCCACATAGGTCCATGAACACCGTCCGCGGTGTCGTCTCCGATGAAGATCTCTTGAACCTCTCCGAACCTGAACTTCTTGATGGATGGAAACAACAAAACGTC
The DNA here is from genome assembly GCA_030522465.1 of Rhipicephalus appendiculatus. Taxonomy (NCBI): domain Eukaryota; kingdom Metazoa; phylum Arthropoda; class Arachnida; order Ixodida; family Ixodidae; genus Rhipicephalus; species Rhipicephalus appendiculatus. Next base: position 100,246 of record JALIZH010013994.1, on the reverse strand, counting down.
GTCAATGTGCAAAGAATCAAAATAAGAAGGGACAATGCAGAGAAACCAACTAAGCACTTAATACTAACATTCGGAACGAGCGAACTACCAGAGACCATAGAAACAGGCTACACGAAACTAAGAGTCCGTCCATACATTCCGAATCCACGAAGATGTTTTAACTGCCAAAGGTACGGTCACAGCTCTCTAACATGCAAAGGACAACCCACTTGTGCTAGGTGTGCCTCTAAAGAACACATGTCGGACAAATGTGAAGCTCCAGCTCACTGTGTGAACTGCGGGGATGACCACCCAGCGTACTCACGGTCCTGTGTTGCGTGGAAGAAAGAAAAAGACATAATTTCATTGAAAGTGAGAGAAAACATCTCCTTCAGGGAAGCCAGGAGGAGATGCTCACCATTTTATGGCACGACTTATGCCGATGCGGCGCGTCAGGGGGGCAGCGTCGCACCAGCCTCCGCCACTTTCCCGGCCCGTCCTGACCGGACCGCCGGCTGTGGCACCTGCCCCCAAGGCGGCAGTAGTTCAGGCTACTCCGCCAACTTGCGAACAGAGCCCCGCGACTCCAGGGTCGTCGGGTCTCAAGGCCTTGTCCCACCAGGCGAGGCCTCAAACCCGAACTGCCAGCTCGCGCGTGCGGGCATCCAGTGCCTCGCAAGAGGCAATGGACACAACGTTGGCACCTCTGGTGCCTAAAGAACGGCGCGGCTCTTCCGACCGTGCCAAGAAAGCAAAACAACTAATAACGGGGCCGGACGGCGGTCCTGTCTCCTGATAGAGAGAATAATACACGTGAACATACATCACTGTCTTACAGTACACGCAGCATCATATCATGTACAATATGGATCCACAAATAATACAATGGAACATAAGAGGTCTTATTAGGAACCTCGATGACATACAAGAACTCCTGCACGAATACAATCCAAAAGTGCTGTGTGTACAAGAGACACACCTAAATCCCAAACATACAAACTTTCTCCGTCACTACGTCATCTTCCGAAAGGACCGCGATGATGCTGCGGCATCATCAGGCGGCGTAGCCATTATAGCAAACAGAAGTGTAGCGTGTACGCATCTAACACTTCAAACATCCCTTGAGGCTGTTGCCATCCGAGCCGTTCTTTTAAATAGACTTATTACCATTTGCTCAGTGTATATACCACCTCATCATGAGCTGCACAAACGGGATATAGAATCATTAATAGATGAGCTCCCAGAGCCCTATTTGCTTCTTGGGGATTTTAATGCACACAATGTTCTTTGGGGCGATTCTCGCTGCGACACTCGAGGACGTCTTATTGAACAGCTCCTTTTTTTCCTCTAATTTATGTCTTTTCAATACGAAGGAGCCCACATATTTCAGCCTCGCAAACAATTCATACTCCTCCATCGATCTTAGCATTTCATCACCGTCGCTTTTAGCCTATTTTAAATGGAATGTCCTGAAAAACCCTTACGGAAGTGACCACTTCCCGATAATCCTCAGTGCGCCGAACCAAAGCAACCCTCTTCCACAGGCTCCTCGGTGGAAGCTCGCCTCAGCCGATTGGGAAAGGTTCCAAACTGTTACTCACGTGACGTGGGCAGAGATGTCCGGTCTGTCCATAGAAGATGCTGTGAAGTACTTTACAGCTCTTCTGATTGACGCTGCGAGTCAATGTATTCCCGAAGCGAGCAGCTCAGGTTCGAAACTACGTGTTCCCTGGTGGAACGATGAATGCAGGAAAGCACGAAACAAGCAAAACAAAGCATGGAGGTTGCTCAGGGATTTTCCGACAGCGGAGAACCTAACGAATTTTAAAAATATAAAATCTCAAGGAAGGAGAACACGTCGACAGGCTCGAAGGGAGAGCTGGCAAAAGTTTTTATCGGGAATCAACTCGTACACAGACGAAGGAAAAGTCTGGAACAGAGTAAATAAGCTACACGGACGAGAAACACATCCACTCCCTTTGGTGAACACACACGGAGACAGCCTGGAAGAGCAAGCTAACTCCCTAGGTGCACATTTTGAATACATTTCCAGCTCTTCACAGTACACGGAAACATTCCAAAAGTATAAAACACTAACAGAACGACAGAAGCTAGAAAGAAGGTGCGCAAAAAATGAGGCTTACAACCAACCATTCTCTTTAGCAGAGCTACAGGCAGCACTAAACTGCTGCAATAACTCTTCCGCAGGTCCTGATCGTCTAGTATACGAAATGATGAGGTACCTACCTCATGAAACACAAAAAAACACTCCTGTGTCTCTATAACTATATATGGTCTTCCGGCGAGATCCCCTCTGCTTGGAAAGAGGCCATAGTGGTACCTATTTTGAAGCAAGGCAAGGACCCATCGCTCGTTTCGAGCTACAGGCCTATTGGCCTTAAGAGCTGTTTGTGCAAATTATTCGAGAAGATGATCAACAGACGACTGTTACACTTTCTTGAAACGAACAAATTACTTGACATGTACCAGTGTGGATTTCGAGAGGGTCGATCCACAACCGACCACTTAATACGCATTGAGACACAGATTCGCGATGCGTTTGTCCATAAGCAATTTTTTTCTCTCGGTATTCCTAGACATGGAAAAAGCCTACGATACAACATGGCGCTTTGGAATACTGAGAGACCTCTCACACTTAGGTGTGCGAGGCAGGATGTTCTCAATAGTCGAAAGTTATCTATCCAATCGCACATTTCGTGTTAGAGTGGGCAATGTTTTTTCCCGACCGTTTGTTCAGGAAACGGGAGTACCACAGGGTGGTGTCCTGAGCTGCACCCTTTTTTCTCATAAAAATGAATTCCCTACATCTTTGCATTCCACATAACGTGTTCTATTCCACATATGTAGATGATGTCATGATAGGCTTTAAGTCTTGTAATCTTACAATGTGTGAGCGGCAAGTTCAGCTCTGTCTGAACAAGGTGTCCAAATGGGCAGACGAAAACGGATTCCGGTTAAGTCCTCAAAAGAGCACTTGTGTTCTCTTTTCTAGAAAAAGAGGCCTCCACCCAAATCCCGAACTTGACTTGCATGGCCAGCGGTTACCTGTAGAGGAGGAGCATAAATTTCTAGGCCTAATTCTGGACTCTAAACTCACCTTTATATCACATATCAAGCATATAAAAAATAAGTGTATGAAGACCATGAATATCCTTAAAGTGCTTTCGCGCACAGCATGGGGCAGTGACAGGAAGTGCCTAATGAATCTATACAGAAGCCTTATTCGCACGCGCCTAGATTACGGGGCCGTTATTTATCAGTCTGCAACTCCGAGAGCCTTGAGGATTCTCGACCCTGTTCATCACCTAGGCATCCGCCTTTCTACGGGTGCTTTTCGTACGAGCCCCGTAGAAAGCCTGTACGTTGAATCCAACGAGTGGTCGCTCCACCTGCAGAGATCTTACATGTCCTTCTTATATTATCTGAAAGTGAACGCAGACAAGGAACACCCATCACACTCCGCAATTAATGATGTGTCCAGCTCTTCCCTTTTTGACAGCCGGCTGTCGGTGAGACAGCCCTACCCACTTCGTGTGAGGGGCCTCGCTGAGGAAATGGATGTGCCACCTTTTGAACACTGTGTGATGGCTCCCGCTGCAAATCTGCCACCGTGGCAGTGGCAAGTTATAGACTGCGATTTATCTTTCGTAGAAATTAAAGCACGCGCCTATCGCACACATCCATACATACTTCCTTGAACTCCAGCACAAATACACTTGTCCAGAATTCTTTACCGATGCCTCAAAATCACACACTTCTGTCTCCTACGCTGCGGTTGGTCCATCCTTTTCGGATGCGGGCGCTCTGCACCCTAACACAAGCATTTTCACGGCAGAGGCCTACGGGATACTTGCGGCAGTTAACCATTCAATTATTAAAACTTCATTTCAACAATTAACAATTAAAACTACGAAAGCATTCAACATTTAAAACGAAAGCATTCAACAATTAAAACTACGAAAGGCCGTAATATACACGGATTCTCTGAGCGTGGTAAAAGCTCTGAAAACGCTGAAAAAACACAAAAACCCTATACTTGTCTCGCTCTACTCACTACTATGCAAGCTCTACACACTCCAACAGCATGTCATACTGTGCTGGGTGCCAGGGCACCGCGAGATACAAGGAAATGTGTTGGCCGACCAGCTAGCTGCATCCATCAACGAAAGCGCTGCCAATAATAGATCCATAGCTATCCCTGCGCTTGACCTAAAGCCTTTCATTAAACGAACGCTTAGGGCCTACTGGCAGAGCACATGGGATAGGCACACACAAAATAAACTGCATGTTATTAAGCCGCAAATTGGCTATTGGCCGCCTGTATCAAAGTCACGCCGCACGGAAGTTACACTTACAAGACTAAGAACAGGACATACACACAGTACACATGCATACATTTTGTCCGGTGGTGATCCACCCACGTGTGAGAAATGTGGGGAACAACTCACCGTGCTTCACATCTTAATAGAATGCAAGGAACTGGATGCTAGTAGAAGAAAACACTTTCCGTTACCTTACCGACAGCAAATACCATTGCATCCATCGATGTTTATCGGTAGGGAACCGCATTTTAACTATGAATCATTGTTCGCGTTTTTAAAGGAGGTCAATAATTTTCACGTCATATTCTCACGCAACCTGTAGCGCGACCTCTTAGCAGAGGTCGCTGCTACGGTCACTACATCAAAAATAGCACCTGCCTCGCGGCCCTTGGACACAAGGGCTATTGACGAGGCATTCGTGCTCTTGCCATCTCTCCACGGTGTCATTATCACGAGCACTTGTCATTGATCCTCACTGCCCATATGTCATGTCAATCTCATGATTTTAATACCTATATGTTTTACCCGCCAATATGCGAGAGGAATTTTAGGCCCCTATACAGCCAGTTAACATCACTGTGTTCACATTCGTATCATGTCCTGGCGCTCTTTGGCCATCTAATGGCCCTTGCGCCAATAAACACCACATATCATCATCCTTTCCTGCCTCCAACGTTCTCTCTATGCACTCGGTCTCTCGCACTTTCTTGTAATTGTATCCTATGGCGGAGAAATCGGCGCAAGTGTTGTGGGAGCGAAGTCGAGGATGAAGATGGCCTGTGCCTACCGAGTTAGCGCGAGCAAATGCGCAAGGGTTTAAAGTGGAACTTTGTTGACTTTTCGATATTCACCGATTTCAATAAAACTGTTAACATATCTTCTCGTCGGTACCGCCGTAATATGTGCAAAATTATACTACCGTAAGTCATGGACTTTTTTGTAAAACGAATTTTCAACATTGGTAGCCAATTCTGGAATCACGCTTGTAAACGCGGGCCCCACCGTGTATGTGACGTAAGTACCGACTCTTTTTCAGAACCTCGCCTCGCCCAGCAGACCGATGCAGCGCACGCTTTCTTTTACGAGGCGACGACGACGCGAGCCCAGTTCGGTTTTTTCAGCAGCATATCGTGTTAGTTGCCGTTGACATCGGCTATTAGACTAAACATGCACAATATTGAGCGACGAGGAGATTGATTCGGGGCACGCGAGATGCTTCACGCGCCGGCGCGTCGAAATCAAAAGGCGGTGCTTTGCGCTGGGATAGTGGCTGCAATCATCGCTGAACTTGTCACTGGCAAGTTAATACGAGCTGGCAAACCTTGATTCCACGTCCTATGACATCGCCAATTTGCTTTTCGTGCGTTAGAAGAAGCTCGTCTGCATTGTTTACACCCTGGCCAGCCGTAACGTCATCGTATACCCAGCCCGGTGCAGCTACCTGTTTCGGTTTCGGTTTTTACACATTTGCTTATTTAAAATAACCGACGAGCCTCTCAGCAAAATGAACCACCCTATCTGTGAGAGGACTGTTAATGCTATTTCAAATCGGCACTGCCTCAATGTGGTCGAAAATGCACCGGAGTTCCCCTTTAAGGAAAAAGCCGCGCATAATGATTGTTTATGTTCATGACTAATAGAGTGTTTTCTAGCTTAAACAGTTCCCCAGTCATTCATAAAACATGCACTTACTTCACGGCTGACGTGGCGTAACCACCGAGCTGAGAGGCTGTCTCTGGGGTGTACAACGGACTCCACTGTTCCATCGCTCCCGTCTGGTTGGTGCTGCAATGAAGCGATAGTGCAGAACTATGATATGCGTTGCGAGATGAATCCAGATTGGAAGTAACCGAAATAGACGAGGAAAAAGATCACACCGCCAATTACGATATTGCCTTATGCAAATTCTTAGCAGAGCTTCATGTTGGGGCCACAGCAACTGTGTTTGAAGTTTTGGCTCTCCACAGTTGTAGCAATCTAGCATTCGTTACATATTGCCAGAGAATCTGCCAGCGCTCGAGTGCTACTCACACCACTCTGTGCATTAGAGCTGTGCACGGGCCTAATTTTCAAGCCCGAACCCGGCCCGGGCCCACTGACTGCGTCGAAGGCCCGCCCGAGCCCGACCCTTAAAGGGCTTCGAGCCCGTCCGGCCCGGCCCAACGTACAAAAACACAAAACCGGGCCCGGTCCGGCCCGACCCTATGAAAGTTTGCTGTGGAGACAAGATACCACTTTTTCATCATGTGGCATTTTATTCAACATGTCGAAGTTAAACATACGCAAACGACACATCTTAGTGCGTATACACAGATTACAAGTTGTGTAAAAATAACAAGCTGTGCAGTGATTCGGACTTCTGTGAAATGCGGCGCCCCTGCATCACATATCCCGTCGAACTGAATTTCCGTTCGCTCCTTGCACTGGTAGCCGGAATCGCAAATATTTTTTTGGCAAGCATAGCAAGCTTGGAATAATTAGACTCCTTGTTCTTCCAGAAGTTTAGTATCTGTGATGCAGGACAGGAGCATGATTGCATGGATAAATAATCACAAAGGTGATCTGTGTGCTCATCCCTAAGTGCTAGAAGACAATTCCGGCACAACGTTTATATTTTTGGTTTGATGCGGGCTTTGCACCTGGCCCGGCCCACCCGATGCCCGAGATGAGTAGCCCGCGGGCCGGGCCGGGCTCGGGCTTTCGGGCTACCCGGAGCCCGTGCACACCTCTACTGTGCATATCAGGCTCCGTTTCACACATCACGAGATACACTACGGAAGGTAGCGAGACTTCTTGCGGTAGACGCGTTTGCATGAAGTTGTTCAATGTGCTTACCACCGAGAACGGAATTTTCTTGTTTTTACGGCGAGTAGTAATTGAAGATATTTTACACGTAGGCTTTAAAAACAAACAAACGCCTGATATAGTCGGGGGCCTGCCCATAAGACCGGAACCAGCCAAGCCTCAAGGGAGAAGTCGAGCCGAGTAGCCGGAGCTGATAATGTCGAAGGTAGTAGCATGTGCTACTACCTTCGACAAAGTGTCCGTACTGCGCTAGAATGATGGTTGTCATTTCACAATCCACGATGAAGGTGGCGAAAGTGAAGACGACCATTATAAACAGTTGTGCAGATCAGTGGCGTAGCTAAGGGGGGGTTCAAACCCCCCCGAAAATTTTCAATATTGCTTGCGTATATATACACGCACACATACAAACGCACGCACGAACATACATAAAGTATGGTTGAACCCCCCCTCCCCCCCCCCCCCCCGGAAAAAAATTTCTGGCTACGCCACTGGTGCAGAGAGCTTATTTCTTTTAATTTAGCCTCGAATTTCTGGTGCGCTAGAACAAAAGCCGCTTGGTGTCCGGCGCGCGCGGCGGGGTTTCATTGTCTGTTTGCGCCAGCAGCACATCTATGTTGCAGGGAGCTTCAAGGGCGACGGCGGGGCGCGGGCCTAAGGAACTTCGCTCCTAAAAAGAAGAAGGGAACCCTATGTTTCTGCGTCGACTACCGTCGCCTGAACAAGATCACGAAGAAGACGTGTATCCCCTTCCCACCTATAGACGACGCCCTGTGTCGACTGCACAACGCGAAGTAGTTTTCGTGGATTGAGCTTAAGAGAGACAACCTGGCAAATCGAAGTCGACGAGACAGACCAAGAAAAGACTGCCTTTATAACACCAGGCGATCTGTTCGAGTTCAAAGTCATGCCTTTTGGTCATTGCTCCGCCCCTGCGACCTTCCAACCCGCGTTATGGATACAGTACTGGCTGGCTTGAAATGGGAGACTTGCCCTGTGTAATCGGGCGACGTCGTTGGATTTGCCTCACACTTTGACGAACACATCCGACGCTTTGCAGCAATCAAGACCTCCGGACTCACCGTGAAGCCAGAAAAGTGCCGCTTCGCGTAAGATGAACTCTTGTTCTTGGGCCACGTGATAAGCAAGTCCGGAGGGCGACCCGGTCCGCAGAAGACAGGTGCCGTCGCTACATTCCCACCACACACCGACAAGAAGGTCATGCGTCGATTTCTCGGCCTGTGCGCCTATTACAGGCGGTTCGCGAAAACTTCGCCCGCATCGCCGAGCCGCTCACTAACCTTACCAAGACCGACATCTACTCCAAGATCGAAACGCCGTAGGAGGAAGCATTTCATGAACTAAAACGACGCCTGCAGACGCCTCCGTTACTTTCGCATTTCGACGAATACGCCGAAACAGAAGTACACACCGACCGGCGCCTACTTGTGCAGAGGACTGATGGACTAAAATGGGTGATCACTTATGCTAGCCGGTCGCTATCAAAGGCGAAATGCATCATTTAGGTTACATCAAAGTTTCGCCCCAACCTTTACGCCATGTCGTTCAAACTTGTGAGCGACCACCTCGGTTTGCGTTGGCTCGCTAACTTGAAAGACCCTTCGGCTCGCCTCGCACGGTAGAGCCTGAGGCTTCAAAAATTCGACATTACCGTCGCTTACAAGTCCGGAAGAAAACACTCCGACGCCGACTGCCTGTCTCGTGCTCCGGTCGACCCACCGCCGCAGGACGACCAGGAGGACGACTTCTTTACGAGAACCATAATTGCCGACGACTTCCCCGAGTGACAGCGAGCCAACGCCGAACTCGGGGGCCTGGTGGAATACCGTCGAGGGCAAGACCGCCACTGTTCCGAAGGTATTCAAGATTGGACTGGCGTCGTCGTTCCTGCGAAACGGCGCTCTCCTCAAGAAGAATTATTGTTTGCTGGAACGACCTACCAGGTACGGTTCGTGAAATGAATATATCAGATTTTTTGGAGGTACTAGAATGACATTAATGTACTCTTTTCTCTCATTTTGTACGAGGTTTTGCTTAGGAGGTGACAATATTTGATCTGTTGGAAGAACATGTGATGTTGCTGTAATTCTTTATTTTTGTATTTATGCTGTACCCCACTCCTACAATATCCCTGCGTTGGGCTGCAGTATTTGAAGATAAATAAATAAATACCTTCTCGCCTCTTCTAGCCAAATACCTACTTGTTGTGGCTTCAGTAGTGAGACCAAAAGTTCTCCAGGTCGTACAAGAGTACCGGACCGCTGGACACCTCGCGGTTTCGCGCACGTTCGCAAGAATACAGGAAAAGTACTACTGGCCGTGCCCTGCCACCGTCGTCGCTCGTTGCGTCTGGACATGCCGTGATTGTCAGCGACACAAGACACCGCCGACAATACCAGCAGGCTTTCTTCAGCTGATCCAACGAAGCCCCTCTTCTACCGTTCCAGGAAATCGGCATAGACCTACTGGGGCCGTTTCCAACGTCGACTTGTGGGACTGAATCGATCGTCGTACCTACCGACTACCGCACCCGCGACGCCGAAGCAAGGGCCCTCCCTACCTAGAGGAGGTGCCGCCGAGGTAGCGAAGTTCAACAACAAAAAGTCGTCTCTTCCAGAACGCTCGGCTCTGAACATGGAACCGTTGAAATACGACAGCAAGGCTCACCGGGGAGTGCGAACCCAGAGAGGAGAGAGTTCGCTGCCCTCCCCCATGGAGAAAAATTGGTTGGGTGGGGCTGTCTGAACACTGAACTTGAGAGAAAAAGACATGTGTTCTTTTATAGGTGTGCGTGTAATGCATTCTAAAAGAGACAGGGCGTGCAAACAAGGACAAAAGAAGGAAGTCATGACACCATAAACGCCTGTCCTGACTTTTAGGGGCGAAGCTCCTTAGGGTGTGGGTCTGTCCCTCCTCTGTAGTAGTAGTAGTAGTAGTAGTAGTAGTAGTAGTAGGTAGGTAGGTAGGCAGGTAGCCAGGTAGCCACGTGTAGTGGAATGTACCCACTCCACGTGATAAAGATGACGATGACGCAGTATAGTGAAATGTACCCACTACACGTGATAACGATGAAGTATAAGCGCGTTCCAGAATAGTGGAATGTACCCACTACGCGTGATAAAGATGACGATGACGCAGTATAGTGGAATGTACCCACTACACGTGATAACGATGACGCTGATGACCATGAAGTATAAGCGCGTTCCAGGCCACACATTCTCTTTCTGCCATGGATGAAAACGATCGAGCTTCGCCCATTCATCATCATTCACTTCGTGGATATGGCGTGATTTTTTTCCTTGCGCGCGCGTTTGCACGACTTGTCCCTTTTAGAATGAACACGTGCCAACTGGCTCAGCTGTCTGTTATACCAAGCGCCATATACAGTTTTTCCATTATATCCTTACTCACGTGTCAACGTCAAATATTGCGAACTAGTTAATCAATTACATAATCCTGCGAAAACCGAGAAAAAAAGTACTGAAGTAAAGAGGTCCATAAAGGTCGCGAGCGAGTAGGGACAGAGACAAAGATGATGGAAAAGCTCGAAGTGTAGTGACGCTCCAGATGACGACGACAAAACGGAGTCGTCATCCTCGAGGCAACCAAGGCGCTTGAAAGAGCTAGCGTTAAACAGCTCAGTGATATACTGCAACGGCTGCTGGGCGTAGACGATCGCGCTCAGTTTCCCTCGCGCTGCCATGTGATTATGCTCCACCAATAGAAAGAAGCAGCCTCATCAAGTGCCCTCACTGGAGGACTCCGGTGGAAAGATAAAATTATGTCTCGGGCCTTAGCTTTATTCCCATGGCTTAGTGGCACCAATGCCAGCTCGAGAAGCGGAGTTCAGCAAGCATTGACTGTTCCGCGCGGTGGTGTTGCGATAGCAGTATCTTGTACCTTAAGATACACGATACATTATCTAATCTATCGGAAATACAGATACTGATACGCATCCTGCAAGACGCATCGCGATACAGAGACAAGATACCCAAGGAGTATACATTATCTAATATATCGGAAATACAGATACTGATACGTATCTTGCATGACGTATCGCGATACAGAGACAAGATATCCAAGGAGTATCTAAGATAGTATCTACGATACACGTATCTTTGATACTGCCCAGCACTGGGTGTGAACAGAGAAGAGGGAGACGACGACGACGTTGACGGAGAGATTCGTGCGGGTGCTGTTCGCCTGTGTGGCGTTGTTCTGCCTTTGTGGCTTCGTGTATATGTGATGTTTAAGTAAATTGTCCTTTTAGATGTGAAATATCTTATGGCGAAGCTTAATCCGGTGGTGGTGGTGGTGTGCCGCGTGTCCTCCCTTACTGCGCATGCGCAAACCCTTAAAAAAATAAAAATAAAAAACCCTCCTCTCCCCCTCTCTCTCCTCTAGGCATCCCTCCCCGCGGCAACCACACACTCACTGCGCGTGCGCCTCCCCTCCTTTCTCCTCTCCTACGCTCCTCCCTCTCTCCTCTAGGCATCCCTGCCCGCGGCGTCCACACTCCCACTGCGCATGCGCGTCCCCCCCCCTCTCTCTCCTCTCTTACGCTCCCCCCCCTCTCTCGCCTCGCGACGCCGACGCAGACAGCGTCCGCTAGCGAGTTTCCTGGTTGAAAAAAAAACCGACTGCTCGCGCTGCACAACCGCTCCCTGGCCACCCCGTATATATGGCAATGGATCTTGACCTGCAAAGTGGTGCCGGTGGGAGATTTCTCCTGTGCGTAGTTGAACAATAAAAAAATTCGCAGCGTGCGCGTTAACTAAAAGCGGACTGCGGGTCTCTGTGTCCAGTCGGAGTGTTCCGTCTCTCATTGCCCATTAGCAGCAATTGGCATGTTCCAGTAGGAAACACCGCTCCATCACTGCGTGCTTTGCGCCTCCCCAGTTTTCTCTCCTGCGCAACGCTGCGATGAGCGCCAGCGTCAACGCCGACGCCAGTGTAAGCGTTAGCGCCCGCTGCTTCACATCTACACATGGTTCCCTTTAGCGGGAGATGGTGTAATTTTTTTTTATTTCCACAACGTCTCGTGTCTTCAACAATGGTGAAGAGAACATGCAATACATGGCTGTTCTGTGCTTTACATCTCCCTTCCTCCTTTCTACCACCATCATCCTCACAACTCCCCCTCAGCCTCACTTCTCCCTCCCGTGCTCTTAATATACTCTAATGTAAATGCGTATGCTATGCATGGATTACTATAGATGGTCTTGCCTGCGTGACGCAGCCGCCGCGGCCAGGATTCGATCCCGCGACCTTCGGGTCAGCAGTCGAGCGCCATAACTACTAGACTTCCGTGGCGGGGCTAATATACCGTGAGCATTATAGCTTTTTAGGTTGCTGTGTAGGCACGTGCTGATCTGCCCGCCGCGAGTGGCTAAGGCGACTGAAGGGAAGTTAACACGTTGCAAGCATTTATTCTTCCTTTGAAAATACAATTCAGTCAGATTTCCGCCTAGGGCGCTTAAGGTAAAAATGCCGCACTCTAATCTGCGGATATTTTGCTTCGCCGATGACCGTTCGACTGGTTGTGTACCGTGCAATCTACCATCAATTTGCATGACGCCAGCACCTACGAGGGCTTGAACTTGCCTAACACGAAGTCAGTGTGCATCGCGCATGCAACGGACGTTAAGTGCACGCCCTAATGAGTCGAACGCGGGAGCTCCATGACTAATAAGGGCAGGTTGTGAGGTTAGGTTTGAATGGATCTACGGATGTCTGGCATAACTTATTCAGGAACAACTGTCGCCCTGACAGTGCCGCGTACAGGAGAACCACTATAGATAGAACAAGGTCTAAACGGTTCTCTGCCGTCAGCAAATTCGACAGGAGTGCGCTTACTTACCCTTTGGCCTTTCCGCCGAGAGCCGCCGCAGTGTCCTTGGTGCCGCCGCGGTGCCGCCAATATCGCGTGGTCACGCGCTCTCAGGGCTCTCACGCGCTTGGTCGTCGTTCTTGCTGTTGTGCACTCACATATGGCTTGTACCCACAGTGTGGTATTGGCAAAGAATAGTTGATATGAAGTGTTCAATATGCATATTAATAACTAATGATTAAAAATAAAACCGTATCAAAAGCATATCAACGAAACAGTGCAATATTTATATGTACAGGCGTGAGCAAAAGTCTGCAGACCACGGGATCGCGTGGCCGAATGCATCGACGCGCCATCTAGCGACGTGACGCCTGCTGCGGTGCGCATGCGCGTACCGTCGTATCAGTTGGCCTCTCATGCCGCTCTGTCTGACGCGGCTACGGCGCTCGTAGCCAAAACGACAACTGGGTGTCGCTTTCTTTGCTGCATAGAATCTGTGCCGTTCCTTTACGTAGCGGCTGCGACGGGGCCGGTTCAAGCGCCGGGCTCGCGTCGTTATTTATTGCGATAACAATTATATGAACAGTCTCGGCTGGTTTTCGCCGTCGCCGTCATGTCCCGTATATGTATATGTATCTATATATTTATAAAAACCCCAAAGAAAATTAATTCAGAAAAATGTTTCCGACGCGCGGCATCGAACCAGGGACCTCTCGCTCTACAGCGCGCGGCGCTAACCACTGAGCGCACGTCCTCCAACGTTCAAACGGCGAGCTATTTATATGCAGCGTGTTTTCAGCATTACCAGCGAGATGGCGCAAAGGGCGCGGTCGGCGAGGCTATTCGCCTCGTGTGCGACCGATGGCGGCGCTGCGAACGGCGCTCCGGTGACGCAAAGGCGGGGATTCGGCTTTTGTCGTCTGCTACGCTCTGGTTAAAACAGCAGCATTTTCGTTATAGTTCGCTCGCGTCGCGTGGCGTTCCTCGACTACTAGCTGCAGTTTCTTCTTATGATATTTCTTGAGATGACTGCTAGCATTACATGAGTTTAAAAAACGTTAACATTTAACATATCTTCTGTATATTGCCCCGCCGCGGTGGTCTAGTGGTTATGGCGCTCGACTGCTGACCCGAAGGTCGCGGGATCGAATCCCGGCCGCGGCGGCTGCATTTTCGATGGAGGCGAAAATGCTGAGGCCCGTGTACTTAGATTTAGGTGCACGTTAAAGAACCCCAGGTGGTCAAAATTTCCGGAGCCCTCCACTACGGCGTCTCTCATAATCATATCGTGGTTTTGGGACGTTAAACCCCAGATATTATTATTATTATTATCTTCTGTATACCGACAGCCATCGCGGACAGGTTCATGCCCCCGAGTTCGTAGCGTCGCTCACTGGGCTGGATGGCGTTGAAATAGCTTACATGAAAGCGCGAACGCCCCCGCCAAGTGAGTTAAAGAGAGTCTCCGCTGCTTTGAAATCGCAGCGCGATCAATTTTGCGGCTTATTCGCAAAAATCAGCGTTGTGTAAACAGACTTGAGATGAACGAAAATTCACTCTCCACTCCCAATTGTAGTCATGTGGACTTGTGCAGACACGACAGCCGACAAAATGAAATCGATAAGTTCATCGACCAGCGGGTTATTGCGGACCACTAGCATAGATTGGGCGAGCTGGATGCAAATAAGATCGCTCGGAATGAAACGCCAGCAGTGGTGCGCGTGGTACAGTTCGACTCTTATGATTAGAGATACGTTCATGAGCCGCATTCATGTTTTCGATCGCGCAGTGCTGCCTACTCGACTGTGCGAGCCTGCCAATGGTAATGACAGGATGGCGCGCACTATATTTCTAATGCTTGGGCAACGCGATCCGCTGCAGTGTTCGCGTTTCACTTGACACCGATAGTACAGCTTCGTAAACATTAGGAAAAAATCGGCGAATGTGTCCAGGAAGAGGAGAAAGAGAGCTCTTTCCCACCATTCTTTTGGCCCCTGTGGCTGATTATTGTGATTCTTTACCGTGCTGTAACAAGATTTAATATTTTAAGGTGGGAGCCTTAGATTCCACATAAATTGTGGAAATTGACTGTCGGCGTCCCGCGTCGCCAGCATCAACACGAGTGATGCGAAAATTCATCACATGATCACGTCATCATTGCATCCCAGACCGACAAAATTTGTGACGTCATAACGTCATGTCACATGATTACGTCATCACATGACATCGTCGCTTTGCATTGCCTCCGTGATTGGTGGGCCGATCTCGGAGGCAATGCAAAACCAGGTGATGTGTAGAAAGCTTCAATGCAAAACCACGTTACGTCCAGAAAGCATTCGGAGGGGGGACGGCGAAGGAACAATACATCGACTCAAGAAAAAGCTGGCTTTCGCCTTCGAGTCAACTTAGGCAAATGCACAACGAACTCGAGTCTCTTTAGTACAGTGACCGCACCAAGCCACAGCAGGAGTCGACCGTTGAGACTGATTTACAGTATTTTATTGCAAATACGTCTTTCGATGTCAAAGCTTTATATTTATCAACGTTAGTATGATTACACTAATTCTGTTCAGCATATTTTCAGACCACCGTGAACGAGTGAACAAACGTCGATTTATTAACGTAAGGATTAAAATATGTTGCAAAAAAAATAGAACAAAAACAAAATAAAATCACTCCGGACAACCTACCGATATTTCATATCCCCGTCGTGCATCCCCTTTAGACTCACCCTGTTTATTTCGTGTTTCAATTTAAAGTACTTACGACGCGCTTACACAACATCTGCTAAAAATGTGTATTTAATCAAACGTTGTTGCCGGTAACGCCACTTAATTTATTTGAATGACATCACAGGTCGTTTGTCATGCTCCGAACATATGAATTGAATCGAAGGAGCAGGCTTGGCAACCGAACACGCGCAGCACGCGGTATACATTTATTGCGCTTTAACGCAGACATGGAAGCTGAAGCCCGAACGCTGAAGTCAGTTATCGAAAACGGGCAGGAAAGTCATTTTGAGTGCGCCACGGCCATAGAACAGTCGCGAAAAGAAAAATTCACCATAGAAGCAGATGTACACATGGATGGCTAGCAGACGACAACAGGAGCAATCGACAGAGAGCGTGCTCCTGACGGCAACTCCGCTCGATTTCGCTGTGCATTTTGCTTGAACATTCAGTACAAATTGCTTTATCAACTCGCCCACCAATGTTTCAATATCTCGAGCGCGATAGACAGGCTGGCAGCGTCGAGCAGCCTTCACGTAGCGAACGCGCGCGCGAAAAGCTGCATCCGAGTCCTCTCCCTGACGTCACACGCGAGAGGGCGCCACTCCAAGATCTCGAGGCGAATAGCACGGCGCCCCACCGGCCCCACTCGTCGCGACGCCCGCGCTCATCCGCTCGCGCCCTTTGCCCTGTGGGGGGTAGACGCCCGTTCGCCCGCGCGCGCGCGCTTATCTCACGGTGGGGGAGAATTGCGCTTTCGCCGGAACGATTGCGCTGTAGTTACCGAGCGCACGAAGGTCACTTCGCTCGCGGCAGTCCCCCCGTTTGCGAAAAGAACACGCTTTTCAAATACAGCGAAGTAACAACTGTGACACTTGATAGTTTTCGCTCGCCTGTACCTGTGAATTCGTTTCGTGCGTCGTTTTTGTTTGAGCAGCGCGTTAAGTGTCGAGCTGTGAACGTTGTTAGTTCTCTCTCGTCCTGTGCGTGTTGTTTTCGTGCGTCATGTGTGCGTGAGCAGCGTGCTATACGTTTCCACCTGCTTGCCATTCGTCGCTTGACATTCCAATTTATTGCTATCGCATTCATTGCTTCGCCTTGTGGCGAAACTGTGACTTTTTTTTACACCAGTTGATTAGCCGAACTAAGCATAGCTAGCGTCGCATAACCTGAAGCCAAGCACACAAAATTAAGTTTTCTCAGCCCACCTTGCCTTTGTCGCGTTAAGCAAAGTTAAACTAAATGAGCCTACTAAGGTCAAACTAAGTATATCCGAAGCTAATCAAACATAGTTGAGCACGGTATCACCTAATAAAGTCAGGCGTAAGTAGGTTTAATTAAGCCTAGTCCAGCTTGCTGTTTTGATGTTAAGCGAAGTTGAGCTTATATGAGCCCAGATTAGTCGAGGTAAGCATATCCAACTCTAATTGAGCATAGTTGATCATGCTATCTCCTAATTTAGCCGAGCGAAATCAGCCTACATAAGGCAAACCTAATCGCGGCCAATTAATCCAAGTCGACTTCCTAATGAGCCCATAGAAGCCAAGCCCAGGAAGATACTAATTACTCCTTCTCGACTCCAAGCTAATTAAGATCATTTACGTCTAATTAGTGTTAGTTAAGGGGAATACTAATTGGGTTATTCCATGCCAACTGTCCCAGAGGTGGCCCATGACAATCGCAGATTCCCGACGGCTGGACACCTCGGACTTTCCCGCACGCTCGCCAGAGTACAGGAAAAGTACTTCTGGCCGCGTCTTGCCGCCGACGTCGCCCGCTACGTAAGGACGTGCCGAGACTGTCAGCGACGGAAGACACCGCCCACAAGACCAGCAGGCTTCCTTCAGCCGATCGAACCTTCTCGGCGACCGTTCCAGCAGATCGGGATGGACCTCCTGGGGCCGTTCCCAACGTCGACTTGCGGAAATAAATGGATCGTCGTAGCTACCGACTACCTCACCCGCTACGCCGAAACAAAGGCCCTGCCTAAAGGCAGTGCCGCCGAGGTAGCCAAGTTCTTCGTTGAGAACATCGTACTTCGACACGGCGCCCCAGAGGTTCTCATCACCGACAGAGGTACGGCGTTTACGGCTGACCTAACTCAGGCGATCTTGGGATACAGCCACACAAGCCACCGCCGGACCACCGCGTACCACCCACAGACCAACGGCCTCACCGAGCGTCTTAATAAGACCATTGCCGACATGCTGGCCATGTACGTCGATGTCGAACACAAGACGTGGGACGCCATCCTCCCGTATGTGACCTTCGCGTACAACACGGCCATACAAGAAACGACGCAGATGGCGCCATACAAGTTGGTATACGGACGGAGCCCGGCAACGACGCTCGACGCCATGTTGCCAAACGTCACCGACGAAGCAAACATCGACGTCACCGCCTACCTACAGCGCGCCGAAGAAGCCCGACAACTAGCCCGCCTCCGCATCAAGAATCAACAGACGACCGATAGCCGCAGCTACAATCTTCGACGACGCTTCGTGCAATACCAGCCCGGCGATCGTGTTTGGGTGTGGACGCCGATACGCCGACGCGGACTAAGTGAAAAACTTCTGCGACGGTACTTCGGACCGTACAGGGTACTTAGACGTCTCGGCACACTCGACTACGAGGTTGTCCCCGACGGCATTACGAACTCTCAACGGCGCCGTGCGCGACCTGAAGTCGTCCATGTCGTGCGCCTCAAGCCGTTTTACGCGCGTTAGTGAACCTGAGGACTCTACTTTTTTCATTGGACTTTCTTGCTTGTGCTTATTGTTTATTGTGCTTTCTTGATTTATTTATTGTTGCATGCATTTTCCCCCCGTGTTCTGTTCTAAGCATCGGGACGATGCTTTTTCAGAGGGGGGGCATTGCCACGCGCGTTTCTTTCACTGTATTCGGTTTCCGCCCACAAAGACTATCAGCAGTACTCGGCGCAGACCGCGCCTTGTTGTTCCAGAAGCTGCTCGCTTGTAGTAGATCGTTCTGTTAAGATTGCACGCAAGACGCTAACACTCAAGATTATTCCAGAGCTTCCGCGACGACTAGTGATAAGGCTAGAATGTTCGACGCGTGCGTTATAAAAGCCGGCGCGTTCCAGCGATGTACAGATTATCGACGGCCGACGCTCTGTTCGCCGCTTTCAGTGCCAGTGTGCATTGCTGTAGCCTGACTTTCAGTTTCTTGGCTACAAGTTCGGCCTAATAAAGAGTTCCTTTCTTTTAACGCCGACTGTTGCCTTCGTCGACGTCACGACCACGTGACAATATATATATATATATATATATATATATATATATATATATATATATATCCGGGACATGACGGCGACGGCAACAATAAGCCGAGAGTGTGCATATAAATGCTATTGTAATAAAAACCCTGTCGGACGGCGATGTGGTCCCGTGAATCTCGAGGCACGAGGCGTGCGGTCTCGGCGAGCAGGCTTGGCAATTCTCAGTAGGCTTAACTCTGCGCGGCCATCGGCTTGTAACTTTCACGAGTAGTACTTGCGTAAATAAGAAATTCACTGTGTTGCGCGTGCTCTTTCTGAATGGCCCTTCGTGAGCTGTTTTGAATGCCGCAGTCTGTCAGGCGCTGCGAGGCAGCGGTCCACAGGAATGGCACGCGGAATTGGGCGCACATGTAGAAAGGACGGAGGGTCATAAACTAACTCAACAGGCAGCGTGAAATAGGTACCTTTTATTTTTCCATGGCACAGAATGGTCAGAATACAGTTCCGTATTAATTCGATCGCAACGGCTTGTGGATAAGTTGTGCTGCCTGCAGCCATTATCAACATATTTCTAGCTACGTTTGCCCTTCAAATATGTAAGCCTAGAAACAGTATGCTTGCGTGTAAATCACGTAGAAAACTGCGATCAATGCTTTACAACCTTCTTATGAAGATGGGAAAACAACAGTCAGCTCCGCCGCAGTGCAAGAATGTTATGCGATGCAACACATCAAAGTTCAGAAGAGCGCGGTGTCGCGGTACATAGTGTGCCTCAAAAAATCACGGTTTTAAATGCGAAGCATTTCTCAGTGAACTGCCGGCACTTTGAGCATTTCTATCTATCTATCTATCTATCTATCTATCTATCTATCTATCTATCTATCTATCTATCTATCTATCTATCTATCTATCTATCTATCTATCTATCTATCTATCTATCTATCTATCTATCTATCTATCTATCTATCTAGCCGCCTACGTCTGGGTGCTTGCGTGATCGCCTCTTCAACTTCGTGTAAACCAGAATTGAAATGGGAAGGTAAGAGATTTTGAGAAATATGACTGTCTGGTCACGACATGAATACCGTGAAAATCCTGTCGCGTACGTCGCGGTGGCGTAGCCAGGGCGTAGCCAGGGCGTAGCACACCGGGCCCGGGCCTCTCCCGAAATTTCTTTCTGCAATGGGATACAGAGCACAAAATGACACTCGATCACATTATCCTGCGCGGCCTCAACTTCAAATTTAAGGACCCCTCCCCGAAAGAAATTCCTGCCTACACCACTGGTACGTCGTCAAACCTTTTCCCCAGACACGTGTGGCACATACCCTTAGGACAGACATTAGTAACTTGAATGTAAGAGCGTTAAGAGAAACTGACATCGGTAGCCTAGGCGCGACGAATGCAAAGATAAGAAATCGGAATGTCAACAGGAATCGAACCCAAGCGTTCTGCGTGGCAATCGGGTATTCTACCACAGAGTCATGCCAGGTCTTGAAACTGTTTTGGAAAAAAGACACTATGCAGACGTAAGGTCGATGCAACTTCAATTGTAGTTGCAGTGCTGGCCATTACATATGTAAACCTATGACACAGACGTCATACCGGCTTAGCGTTAATTGTGGTTCCAGTGTTGACTCTACTTAGATAGCAGTTTAATAAACATTACATTCGTATTCCTATGATTCAGCAAGCTATGCGTTGCTCGACCCCGGGGGGAATAGGCTAACGAAAGTTACGTGTGATATATTAGCATCGTCACACCGTAAAGCGCACTTCGTTTCGATAATACTGACGTCTGTGCTCTAACATGACTGCTGACGTTATGTGACGCCATAAATTACCCATTGTAGTCACCTGTAGACGCCAGTGCAATGGACATTCCTGGTAAGCCCTCTATATACACACAACTACTGCACATAACGCCGATGCACCTCGTAACACTTGCCTCAAAGCGAAAAAAAAAAATTGCCATACGCTTCAGCATTACCCATCGCGTAAACAACATCACTGACTAATACAAGAACAACATTCCAGCCAACCACTGCAGGTGCTGGTAGTGCGCACTTTAGTGGCGGCGTCGTTACGCAGCTATGAACAACCAGTTCTCACATTTGCATGTTTTCTAGACACGTGAATGCGTATACAATTTCTACATATGTTTACTGAGTACTGCATCCATCCGCCTCGTAACGTTATGCTCCTTTTAAAAGTACCACATAGTAAAATTATTTATGCATGCTTCGCATGTCATTGATTACCACGGTACCATAGGATCTACGGAATTTTTAAGAATAACACAAATTTCATTTAATGATACAAATCTATACTACTGCGAAGGCCGCCATCGACATAATTTTATTCATGCATAAAGTTGTGTGCAGGGTTGCCGTTGGATGGACATGAAAAGGCGCCAGAACTCACGCCAAAAGTAGCCAAAGTAGCCATGTCGTTTGATATTATCACCGAATTTCTAGCCAAATATAACAGAAGCGGTATTATCGAGAGAGTCTTTACTATTGATGAATAAATAAAACCATTCTGAATAAGTAAAACCACAAGTTAAAAAAAACCACGGCGCCAACTGGAAATATTCATCGCCAACGGGGTCCAAAAGTAGCCAATTTGGTGCAAAGTAGCCACCAACGGCAACCCTGGTTGTGTGGTAATGTAAAAGAGTTTTGCTTGTATAATACTGCATATTACATGCATAATACGCATATGTAGAGGTCCCAGTGTACGCTACGTAGAACTCACTGTCAAAATATGGTATGATGTTATAATGTTATTGAACACTAGCTAAGCAAACTCTCCCTCTGTGTATAGAAAGTAACATGAAACTGAGCGCGAATGAAAAAGCTCTGTCTACCTGCCTGGGAGAGACTTGCTCACTCACTCGCAAACAAGTTGGTACGCCACTGTGCGCGCATTTACCACGCGCTTTACTTGCACGTTAAACCACGGCTGGGCTGGAGAGGCACGCGGACGTTGAGGCAATCACTTAAAGGAATAGTGAACATCTTTTTTGCCGCCGAGATTTTCCGCCGAGAAAGTGAGAGATTGGGTGCTGAAATCGATATACGCAACCTTCGTTTCAGGAAGAAACTGCAGTGTAAATAATGAATTTAATGCGTATTTCCCAAACATCCACGTCTAGCGGGCGCGCCTTGAACTAGAGGAGGCGACGTTTGGTGGCGTGTCATTCGCCGGATTCGGGCATGCCAACAATGCCTGTCGTCGCCCGCGTCTTTCAACCCGCTCAGCTCCCACTACAGTTCCCAGAACCACTACGAACGGCACCGAAAGTGAAGGATGCTCATGGCTGGGGTAAAACCCCGAAATGGTGGGGCACGCCTCAGTACCTTCGTGGAGGAGAGCGACATGAAGAGGAGAGGAGGAGAAAGGGAAGAGGAGGAGAGGAACACGTGCATATATTGCATGAGCCGCGCTTAATGCGACGTAACGGCTCGCGGTAGCATGAAGCCACCCCGCGCTGGCAATACAGCAAAGGTACAGCCAGGAGAAGGAGGAGGAATAAACTTTTATTGCACGAAACGGTATCGCGGTGCAAGACCCGCTTCTACCCCAGGTGGGAGGTCTCCTCATTCCAGGAACCCTGTGGCCTTCATTGCCTCCTTGGCACTGGCGACGAGACGTCGTTGTTGGTCCAGGTCCTCTGAGGCGAGCTTGGCCTCCCACGTTTCGAGAAGGTGTTCGTTTGCTTGACCGGCGTCATAGGTATTCGGCGAAGGCGATGTCTTGTGTATATTGCATGGGCCCGCGAGTATCTCGTGGGGCAAGCTGTCAGGTACTCCGCAACATGGGCAATTGTTCAAAAATACGTGAAATAAAGTCTATTTATTGGAACAGTCGCGTCTTCCGAGTAGGATTTCGATGTTTTCGTAATTTTTCCTCTTTCTTTTTTTTTTTTTTTTAGTATCCTTTTAAGCGGGCTTCCCTCCGCAACAGTGCTTACTGCGGAGAAGCCACCTTCGCAAAGCACCGACGCTTGGGACAGCGTCGCAAAAAGCAAATGATCAAGGCTCCGCAATCGTTACCACTGCAAAATCTCGCAGTGTATTCGAAACTGTGTTCCGAACCTACAGGGACAAGAATGTGCGCAGCAACATCGACCTCGCGTTTCAAGACTTACGGCTTTTAATGCGAATGCATTTCAGCTATTGGCCAACTGCTCCGTGGAAAGTCGTGCGCGCTTACCTCCGTCCGTAACGCGACAGCATGGCGGGCCGATCCCGGAGCTGGTGTACAAGGTCCCACGCTTTTTTTTTAAGGCGAAAGCCTTTAATGTCTCATGCTCACGTCCGTCCGATGTCCGTCCGTCCACACCCCCCATTGCGCATGCGCCAACCCATTAAAAAAATTAAATTAAAAACCTCCTCTCCACCTCTCTCTCCTCTAGGCATGCCTCCCCGCGGAGGCCACACCCTCACTGCGCATGCGCGTCCCCTCTCTCCTCTAGGCATCCCTCTCCGCGGCGTCCACACCCCCACTGCGCATGCGCGTCTTCCCCTCTCCTACGCTCCCCCTTCTCTCGCCTCGCGACGCCGACGCAGGCAGCGTCTACTAGCGAGTTTCTTGGTTGAAAAAATTGAAGGACAATTTGTACATTCCAAAGTGTATTCGGCGAAAGCGTGTGGCCATTCCACTGACGGAAAGACGGACGGAAAGACCGATGGACGGACAGACGGACGGACGGACATCCGGACGGACGGACAGACGGATGGACAGACGGATGGACAGACGGATGGACAGACGGACATCCGGAAGGACACCGGACGGACGGACGGACACCGGACGGACACCGGACGGACATCCGGACGGACGGACGGACGGACATCCGGACGGACGGACACCGGACGCCGGACGGACACCGGACGGACACCGGACGGACGTGAGCATGAGACATTAAAAACCGACTGCTCGCGCTGCACAACCGTTCACTCGCCACCCCGTATATATGGCAATGGATTTTGACCTCCAAGGTGGTGCCGGTGGGAGATTTCTCCTGTGCGTTGTCCAACGATAAAAAAATCGCAGCGTGCGCGTTAACTAAAAGCGGACTGCGGGTCTGTGTCCAGTCCGAGTCTTTTGTCTCTCATTGCCCATTCGCAGAGATTGGGATGTTCCAGTAGGAAACACCGGTCCATCACTGCGTGCTTTGCGCCCCCCAGGTTTCTCTCCTGTGCAACGCTGCGATGAGCGCCAGCGTCAACGCCGCCGCCAGTGTAAGCGTTAGCGCCCGCTGCTTCGCATCTACACATGGTTCCGTTTAGCGGGAGATGGTGTAATCTTTAAGGCGAGAGCGTTTAATGTCTCATGCTCACGTCCGTCCGGTGTCCGTCCGGCGTCCGTCCGTCCGTCTGTCTGTCTGTTCGTCCGTCCGTCCGTCCATCCATCCATCCGTCTGTCCGTCCATCCGAGCTCTGACACGGAGCCAGGTGGCCGCCGGGATGCGCAGACGGACGCCGGTCGCGTCGGACTCGCGCTTTGCTTGCGTAGCGTCGCTGTGCCCAGAGTTTGCAATCATTCTGACTGACGCCATCTCAATGGACCCAGGCGTTCACGGAATACACTTTCCAATTTACAAAGGGTCCGTCAATTTAAGAGCTGGAACGCAGATGGCGTTTGCACGATGCGCAAAGCGCGAGAAAATACTAACGCATGCGAACGGAGGAAGACGAGTCTCGCGTCTCGCTGCGATTCGCGGTAAAAAATTAAAGAAGAAAACACGCACCCATTCGGTTTGTGTGTTATCCCACTGAGAGTGTAAAAGAAAAAAGACATGGCATAATCAGTGGAATGGCCACACGCTTTCGCCGAACACACTTTGGAATGTACAAAGTGTCCTTCAATTTTTTTTCATGCACGAACATTTCTGTTATCACAACGCGTGGATAACGTGGGGGGGGGGGGGGGGGGGGAGGTCTTGTCTTGCGCCCTACCCCCCTTCTTATTCATTTATTATTGTGTACCCCTAAGAGAATTAAAAATAACGCATAAGGCACTGTTTAATTATTCCCGAGTAGGGATTCTCCGCCCAATTACGTTCCAATATATGCCTATATATGCAAATCCACGTTAACTGAATATTCCAGTTCATGAGCCAGCTTCCTTGAAATCTGAGCTCATGATCGGCACCCCAGTTTATGAGACACTACGGCACTTTAATCACTAACACTATGGATTATACGAATGAACGGTGGCTGCAGTATTCGAAATTGTCTGATCTTCCGTCCGTGTGACTAAAGAGGTCGCAGTGACGATAAAGCCTACAGATGATAATAACCAAGAAAACTCAATAAAAAAAGATTTCCTAATTTTACCTAATTAGTGAAAGCATACATGGCCTTATTTGCTACAATTCATCTGCCTTTAATTGCGTCTATTCGGAGAGTTATTTTCTTTTTTTATTTGTAAAGGTCAATAAAACTCTCAAAAGATGCACAAGCATTTCGGCTTATTGCCAGTGCAGCTTGCACTGCGATATGTTGTTTAAAGTGATTATTTCGAAAAGCCCTTGAAAGCTAGTAGTACTGACCATAATGCTCCTGCTGGCTCTGATACCACAAACACTAACTTCGTCAGGTCATTTCTTGCTAACTCCACAGTAGCTACTGATTATGTGTAGAGTGGAACCTTTCCGATATGACTTTGCATGCAGATGATTGTAGTTGCATCTGTTCATCTCTATTTTGCGGTGTTTAGAAGGCATTCAGGATGATGGGTGAATGTGTGAAGACAGCTGTTGAGCGTTAAGCTGGGCCGCACATGAAATGAAGTGGACTAAACCTCATGGTCCAACGATGATAGCATCAGCCTGCTAACTTCATCGCTGCCATACAAAGTTTCACCCTTGTGAGGCTTTTTTTTCCTTTTTTTTTTTAGGAGCGAAGCTCCTTAGGCCGGCACCGCCGTCGAAGCTCCCTGGCACGGCGCCAGCTGTGGCGTCTCCCCCTCAAACGGGAGGATAAATTAGCTTTATGAGCGCTGGAACGCGGATGGCGTCTGCACGATGCGCAAAGCTCGAGAATACGAACGCATGCGAAACGGAGGCAGATTAGTGGTGGTGGTTGCGGTTCGAAGAAGGAAAAGGCGCCTAATTTCTGCAGCCCGGTCGGGAGCACGGCGCAGCGCCCGAGATTAGTCTCCCTCTGCCTACGTCTCGGCCCTCTCCCCTCAAACCGGCGAACGCGCGTTCCCGCCACCGAGCGCAGAAGACGCTCTGCGCGCGTGCGCCGAAAACAAGGCGCGCGTCGCAAAAAAACAGGCACCCCTCTCCCTGCGCTGCGCGCGCCGCACACTCGCTCGCTCAGTCGTTCCCGCCACCGAGCGCAGCAGACGCTCTCCTCACCCGCTCCCCACCCTACCGACTTCATGAAAGCCAGCAGCGATATCAGGCGCATAGTCGACTGCGTCCCATTTCTAAGGAGCTTCGCTCCTCGGTTGTATTCGTACACGGAACAACTGCTAGTTTTTGTTTTCACTGACAGTACGCAGTTTGACAAATGAAGTTTTAAATGTGCTCGCAGGGCATAACATAACTCAGATAAAAGCAAAAGCTAGCTCGTCATTGCTGGTTGGTTGGTTTGCAAGACTGAACGTCCCAGGGAAACCGGACTACGAGACATGCTGTAGTCACCACCTGAAGTTCATCAACGTGCACTTAAATCTAAACGTGGATGTTCTTTGCATTTCGGTGCAATCGAAATGTGGCTGCAGTGGCAGGGAGTCGAACCCGCACGCTTGGGCTCAACAGCACGAGTGTTTATGTGCTCAACTACCAATGTAGTTCTAGCAGGTTGTTGTGATGGTGTCATTTCAGTCCCCCATCACTATATTGCTGGGACACTTCCACAATAGACAAAATTGTCCATGACTACGTATCATTTGTTGAACACTTCTCCATTAGCCAGAGTAAACAGAACTTGGCTTAGAACGACAACTTTAATGCAATTCACACATTACATCCAATCTTTTTTGTTTAATGTTTAAAGAGCTTGACAACTTTGCAAAAAGATAAAAGTGAAACACTTCAGTTACTATGCGATGCACACAGCCACACGGCACAATGAGCGAATTAAATTCTGCTTGCGCTTGCATTCTGCTGCCAACCAAAACGTTGGCTAAAAAGCTATAAAAGTGGGGCTTACGTCTAGCCTGACGCATCGTCTTAGAATGCTAAAAAATAAAACACCTTGACATAAATAAATAACACAAGTGCATCCGTAGTTGCATAAGTGGCTCTTGCTTCATGCAGAAAACAACACTTAAAAGGCAATGTTCTAGATATAGCCGCTCGCAGGAAATGCTCAGCTAAGTGGGGGCACAAAAGCTAAAACGGGAAATCAATGTCATCAGAATGCCTCGGAGCCGCAACTACACAATGGGGAGCCCAGACGTGCGCACATAATTCCAACATTACTCACTGAACCTTCCGCAAGTCAACACCGCCAACGCGTCTGGCTGACTGCTAAGCAGCACACATAGACAATCAGATGAGAGTGTGTCCAACTATCATTGCCACACCTCTAGACCATTTTAAAAAACTGATATCATCACAAGTACCTATTGTACCCAGGTCACGGCAGTGCTTGCATTTCCATAATACATCATCATCATCAGCCATTTCCATAATACAAAAACGGCCAAACGAACTGGCCTTCACTAAAGCTTGCCCATAGGGATGCAACCTATTAACACCTAAAGCTGAACACGTAGCCCTGATATGCATGTCAAAAGTGACCAAGATCAAGTTGTACAGAAGTTCACTTAAGCTCACGCAGCCACAATTAAGGCGATTGCCAGCCTTCAATCTTCAGCATAGTTCATCAGACTGTGCCCTGAACAAATAAGCGGCAGTAGCAATCTTCGTCTTTGCCCACTTCAACAAAATATAATAAACTGTTTCTTGCAGGTTAGAGCCGTCTCCTTAGCAATTGACTGATTACTGTTGGGGACAGTTTTGACTATTTGAGCTTGAGCCCAGAGCGAAGCCTTACAAGAGCTACCTGCATTCTAACATAGACTGGCTCAGCCAATCAGCATGCACCGATAGTTAGCCATCTGGAACATGGCACACGGCAGATGAACAACTTTTGAAATTGAGAAGTGCTGGCAGATTAGCACTAGTTCTGAATGAACAGTTTGTCCAGAGTATTGCCACAAGTTATGTTAATATGGTTCACCTTCAGCCAAATGAGGTGACTTTTAGTACCACCCTAGGCTTTCATAACAGAAGTTTGTCATCATTTCTAATGACCTTCAAGGAGCAACTAATTCCAACCCTACGTATCTTTGTGAAAAACTACTTATCTTCATGAAAGTGCCTCGACAGTTTTCAAATTTTTAACTTGCTACGACCGCCCACATGGCTACCCCACTGCAATTTCGCACCAAGGTGAACTGGACACAATCAGTATCACTGATTTTCAGCGTGTTGTTACAGCGTCATCTGGAACTTCCTGCGAATGTAAACTTACATACAAGCCAGTACTTCTGAAAAAATGAAGATACAAACAAAACAGTTACTGTTGCAAATTCTAACATGAAGCAATTCATGCATCCTCTTGCAGAGCACCTTCGTACAGCTTCACACTGCTTAGTGGTTGATAACCTGCAATCTTGTGCACATTATCTTTGTGGCGGTAACAAAAATGTACAAAAAGGTTGTCAAGACACTTGCTGCTGCATATTCTTGTTTGAAAACGATTCATGCCAAGCCTTCTGTAGAGGACTCGGCCCTGGAGCAAAAGTGCTTATGCCTCATATCACCATGCTTTTCTCATTCAGACAAAATTTTAAAAAGGATGTTTGCTGTTGCATATTCCTGTGCTGAAACTATTCACACGCAAAAACCTTTCACAGAGCACTTCGTACTTGAGCAACACTGCTTTTCATGTCTCAACAATGGTCCCAAGCCACTGAACGTCAACAAGTCAACAGCCAACAGTTCACACCAACACGTCCGAAACATGCACAACTTGTCACACTAGACCTTCCACTGCACACCGACGTAACAAAAGACACACTCCCAGGATGCCACATTCACGTCATCACAGGTAAGTGGGGGCGAATCAAGAAGAACGCCTGAGCTCGTAGCTCCATCAATTGAGATTCCGTTCTTAAAGGAACATGTCGGCCAGGTAGGAATCGAACTCTTCCTCCTGGCTCTTCTCTTCTTCGGCAGTGCTGGGTTTGCTCCAGACGGACTCTTCCGGCATCTTTGGCTTCTTCTTTCTGATCCTCCGTGGGCTCTACTCTCTCACTCTCCGCTTCATCCATCTTGGCTTTCTTCTTCTCCGAGCCGCCGCCGTGCTTAGACGACGACCTCTTGGTCGTCGCGCTCTTGGTGAGCTCCTTCCTCTGGAAGCGGTAGTTGAGCTTGAACGAGCACTCCTTGCACAACCTGAGCTTGACCAGGGCGTTCTTCTTCTCGTTGTTCTCGAAGTAGGCGAAGTTGACCTCCCAGGTGCGCAGTCCCGAGGCCTCCTTGCAGTGTCGGTCGCCGCAGCTGAACTGACCTTTGCCCGCGATCAGCTCCTGCTCGGTGCGCCAGCGCATGGCGATCTTGTTCGCCTGGTAGTAGGTCAGGTCGCAGATGCAGTACTCCTTGAAGAGCTTGTCGTAGTAG
This sequence comes from Rhipicephalus appendiculatus, assembly GCA_030522465.1. Classification (NCBI taxonomy): domain Eukaryota; kingdom Metazoa; phylum Arthropoda; class Arachnida; order Ixodida; family Ixodidae; genus Rhipicephalus; species Rhipicephalus appendiculatus. The sequence continues at coordinate 70,650 of JALIZH010013994.1, read as the reverse complement.
CGCTTGGCTAACTGCTTCTCCCACGTGGGAGGCTCCGCGTCGTCGTCCTCGTCGTCCCACAGGAACTGGTGGTTCTCGCGGAATCACGTCGAAGTCGGTGCGGTCGCGACTCGTGTCACGCTTCAGCTTGGACGTCGAGCCCGGGTAGCAGAGCAGGTAGTCGTTGATGAGCTTCTTGTGCCTCGTGTAGGCGTCCAGAGCGAGGAAGCAGTTCCTCTCCCGCCGCTTTTCTTCCAGGCTGTACTCCTTGGCCACCACGTCTCGGTGAGCCTTCGGCTCGCGTCGCGGCGGCGAAGGCGCGACTACATCCCGTCGAGTGGAGCGCTCGTCCGCCGCGACGACCGACTCCGAGTCCGTCTCGAAGTTGGAGTCGTACTCGTTGCTTCCTCGGTGGCGAGCGAAGTCGATGACGCCGTCGGCGTCGCGCATGTCTTTCTCCATGGCCCGCCGATGCACGAACGTTCAAGGAACCACAGACGCGCGCCGTACGGAAAACGTGTCAGCGAGACGCCATGCGCGCTTCAGAAGACGCGCACAGGTGCATGTTGATTGCAAACATTCTGCGGTGCTCTACATCAGCATTAGAAAGGCGGCAGGACTTCTCGCTTACTTGGACGTGAGGACAACGTGAGACGCACCGCTCTCTTCTTCGGTGACGATACCCGCGTTTCACAACAATCAACACAATCCCACAGTCGGCTCCTCGCTGCACCGGTCGGCAGTAATCACCGTTTTTGCACGAGAAGTGCACGTAGTGTTCGCGGATGGCTGAGAAACAGTACCTCACTGACAACGTAATCCGCACCGAAAATGCTACTCTCAAGTGAACACCGAGAAAGTGTATTGTGTAGGATACAACGTAGGCCGGCCCATAACGCGTGAAGCCGAGAGCGCCGAGGCCGAGCTTGCGTCCTGCGCCTGCAAAAACAGGAACCAGCTGCGCATGCGCTGGGTGAAATAAGCATGGAGAAATAACGTACGAAAAACAAAGAGGGACATCAGAAGATGCAAGAAAAAGATGACATCAGAGACAACGTACTGTTAAATGTTTCAAAATTTTTTATGGTTATTTAAGCTTGGTTAGTTGATGGGCTTAAGACAAAAAATTAGTGAGACACGCTTGACTGCACCTGTAAGAATGTGAAGGAAAAAGGATGCCGGTGCAAGCGGTAGCGAAAAACCTACTTCGTGCAACAAGACGTCACGATGACATCACTCATTCATTTCTCCACTTTGTTCATTCGCTTCTTGAACGCTGGTCGCGCTAGTGGCGGCCTCTCTAGCTCAGACATGGCGGGCCCAGCGGACGACGTGATAGCTCAGGTGAACGAGTCGCTGAAAGAAGCCGTCAAAAATGAAACGACCAAGTTCCAGCCGACCCCCGCTGGTCAGGCAGTCGCCTACACCAGCATCATGCTTATGGCTTTCTTACCCATCGTCCTGGGCGCCTTCAAATCCGTCACACACCAACGGAAACAAAAGGCCAGTATGCTTCGCTCATTTGCTCCCCCCGCAACATATGTCAGCGCCGTGTTACACGTAAGCACCGAAACTGGCGTCACTTGGCTCCTGCAGCAACGTCTACGTACTCTTATGAACTCTGCACGTTATATATCCTGCGATTGTTATACTGGTCGGATTTTCATGCGAGTATTAGCGCGCCTTAGTCATGAATACCGGTCGTGGTGCTAAGGAGACGTGTCAATCGGGCCTCATGCGTTACGACACTTGTGGTTACCACATTCGCCGTTACTTTAGACGCACGATGTAGCTCTTGCACAACATTTTTTCTGCCGATTTGAACTGCCCGTTCTTCAAGCACATGCTCCAAATGATACCGCATGCGAGAACCGAAACATGTGACCCCCAGTAAACGGCATATCGGCTCGCCTGAACTTGTTTTCTTCGCAGTAAACGGTGTCAATCACTTTCTCCGCCAAGTTAAAGCCGCTAAGAATGCTTGCGCAGTTTTATATGGCTTGGGAAGTCGCTCGCTGTTAACACGAAATGCTATCTCAGTCTTCGTGTTCATTTATCGTGCCCTGAATGAAAGAAAACGCTGAGTCAATGAAACTCTTTCGTCGTTCGTGTCGGGTGCTGACGCGATATCTTTTGTATTACAGGAGTCGGGCGAAAAGCCCGAAACCATGACGAGGAAGGATGCTGCCATGTTTCCAGTGATAGCCAGTGGAGCGCTGTTTGGCTTGTACATTTTCTTCAAGGTACGATGTGAACACGTTGGAGCACTCAGTCGTGCATGTAATGCTTTAGGAGCCGCCTGGTTGCGGCCTTTTCTGTTTCGAGATGCCGGATTCCGGATGGTGCGGTATCAAGTCCAACAGCCGAGGCAATACATTAGGAATGTCATGTCAACGATGAACAGCATTTGATACTTATCTACGCTTTGAATGACACCTGCACTGTGCAACAGCTGGTGAACAGCGGCCCCATTTCGGTTATATCGCCATTTCGGACTTCAGTGTTATAGTTGCGGCTGTAAGTTAGCCTGACCACATTCTAAAACGCTTTGCATTTCAGAAACGTGACAGTGTGTTTGACTATGACACGTTCTGGTATTTTGCAGCGAGCTGACGGCAGTGAAAATTGGTCGAGAATTATTGGCAGACAGTGGATATTCACTTTGAAACATGGATAATGACAGCTGTGCTTCAGTCACATGGCACTGAACTAGTATTATGGGATTTTTTAAAACTAATTTGTAAGTAGGAAGACATTTAGACCACTCAATGCTGCAATAAAGGGTAGAGGTTTAATCTGGTCCCCTGGCCTTTCTAGAATCGAGAGACAATATATTTTATGGTAAACCTCGGCTGATACAGATATGTCTCCACTTATCTCTGTTAGGAATGCATTTGATGATTCAGTGTTAAATGCTAACCTTGAAACTCTGCCACTATTCAGCTTTTTTTTTGCTCGGATGTATGCTGAAATTGACTAAGTACCCTAGCATGTCAAATACCCTCGCATGTCAAGAACAGAAGTGTCACCAGGGTTTGCATAATCCTTCGATTGCACAGTATTCTAATGTCTAAGATTGCACAGTATTCTAATGTCTATATCATGAAACACTCAATGGAATGGTAACAATGACCAATCATTGATCAGAAATGCTACCATCAACACATCTCATAATTGCGTATTTCATTTAATAGGAACATCAGGTGTAGCACTGACTGGGTCAAAGGTGTTATCCTAGTACATTAATTCTTTGTGTTAAGTTCTGTGTGAACATTATTTGCAACCTCTTTTCGCCACTCTCAGTCTCAGCGTGACCAGGCAAGAAAGCATCCCAGTTAATATGTGGTGGGTTGAAGTCTCTGATCAGTATAATACTTGTGTTTCCATTAACATGGCCACAAAGAAAGCTATTCGATTTGTCAAGGTATTCCGGTGGTGTGGCGGCTGGTCACCAATAAGGTATACTGTGTTCGAAAAGCTTATGTTACACCAGACTTATGATACTGGGTGTGTTTTTTGAGGGTCAATGTGTACACGATCGCTGCAGATACTTTGCAGAGCTGTCCATTTGCCTGCAAAGCGAGTGCAGGTGCAGTTGTAGCATGACCATGTAAAACTCCTGCGTGATATATTCAGTGATTCTGCAGCCAGTGCATTTGTGTTCTCACATTGCACTGCAGAGCTTGGGGTGTTCTTCTCATGGTATTCTTTGCACGTCTTTGTTGTTTGCAGCTCTTCTCAAAAGAATACATCAACCTCCTCCTCACGGGATACTTTTTTTTGCTTGGAGTATTAGCTATGGCTCACATATTGAGGTGAGTAACGTGGTCATTTTGTCTCTTTATAAACTTCGGCAAAATATATGGTCTTGGAGTGCAAGAAGAGTGGTCTTGCATAGCATATGCGTAGCTCGTCTAAGGCAAGGCTGTCTGCTGGCGACATTGTCTTAGCGCACCCGAAAGGTATTGCAGTGCCCCTTGCATAGCTAGTCTTACATGTCCATTGCGATACAACAGAAAGCTTGGAATCGTAGCATAAGGGAACAGCTGCTGCTTAAAAACTCATCAGTTGATTTACTTTTCACTTGTTAGTTAGTTGCTTATGCATACTTCAGCCCATTAGAGCTATGGCAGGAGGGAGTGTACAGGTAAGTAAATATAATTGGGATATACAGACACAGGAACATAAATAAGAAAAATGTAAAGGAACTATTATCAGCAATGTAACTTAAAAATTGAGAAATGGGTAACAAACAAACTTTGGCAGGTGGCAAATTCCAATGCTCAATCGTGCCGGGAAAAACTCCATTTCAAGGTGTTAGTGCATGGATGGAATGGCCTGATGTTTGAGGCATGATACGCTCTAGTTGAGGTCAGGCAAGCAGGCATTCGAAGGGAGGAAACTATCTGAGAGGTGCCAAAGAGCGTTCTTATACAATTAGATCATCAGGGTTTCTGTGTGCTGCTACCTGGAATTTCGGGAGCTGTGGGGATGGAGATTTCAGAAAATTGACTTGAGGCATTGTCACAGTATTCTGTGTTGGCAACACGATCTGGTGGCACTTACTCCAAGTTAAGTGGGCTGTTCTTCTGAGATGTGTCATTTACATGGAAGATTTGCCAAGTCATATTTCCTATGCATTTAGGTTAACCTTTTACTACGATTTTGCTTTTGCAGCCCAGCGTTCAGCCGCGTCTTGCGAAGTTTGCTACCCAGCCACTTTTATCGCTGGGAATATAGGATCTCCTTCCAGAGATGGTCTACCACACAGACTGATGAGTGCGAAGGTAAGATGTGATTGAAGTGCCTTGAGGAAACACAGAAGTCTCTGTGCTCACACATCAGCTGAAGAAATGGCAGGTTGAGTGGATTCTAGGTTAGCTTACAAGGATAGGGTTTAACTATGTGAAGTGTTACTTGTTTTATTCAGGGTGGTGGGAAAAGGCTGGTTATACAACAAAAGTCAAGCATCTGTACATCATTGAGATATCTCAAGCCTACAATATTTACCTGAATGTGCCGACCTGAAGCCAAGTAAAGCTTCTGAAAAGCAGAATGTCTTCTACTTTTAAAATGTGATCTAGACGTTCATTGCTGATGAACAATTGACTGTATCCAATTTGGTGCAGGCACAATCCGTAACATCACGAAATGCTGGGGCACGAACTCGAGGTCATGTCTTCACCAGTCCTTCAATTACGCAGTTTTATTTCCTGACTTATCAGGCCCCCTGCCACACTGGAAGAGTAGCTTCTTTGCTGTTGCAGAAGCATTGTTAGCTTTTAAATTAACGTCCTCTTCAGTGCAACTCTCGGATGCCTTGTCTCCTGAACTACTCTTTTTATATGTTACACTGGTGTTTGTCTTGCGAAGAGCATCTTAACCAACCAAGGAAATGCCAGTTTAAAGTTAAAACTTACTTTTATAGAAATCTTTTTTTCACATCCTGTCCTGGAGCTCCAAAGGCATCATAATGCTATGACTTTATGTTACGTCTTTCCCCTGATTATAAGTTCTTTATTGCATAAGAACTCGGTAAAGCTTCTCTTTCTTGTTTTGTTTTAGTTGTTTTGGCAGTCACCAATTGGCTACTGTGGGCTATTGGTGACCTAAGAATTCACTGTACTATACTCCACCCTCGAAGCCTTGAGGAACATGCCCTTCACCTAAATAAGAGTCATGCCAGCTGTAGTCTGCTCTCTTAAGTGATTTTGCTTTGCTAATAAAAACATTACATATGCTAGAAAGTAAAAGTTCATCCTTTTTTACTAATGTATCATCCTTCCCGTTACACTGATATCGGGATGTCCTATACAATTTGCGAATAAAAAGCAAACACCGACCAAATAAAAGTTTTAAAAAGAAACGACGTTTCGGACAAGGCTTCCGTATGGAAGCCGAAACGTCGTTTCTTTTAAAACTTTTATTTGGTCGGTGTTTGCTTTTTATTCATCATGTTTCGTCCCGACCAGACGGGTTTCCGTCGAACTCTCGATTTCATACAATTTGCTACGTACTTTGTTCACATTTTGTCCTAAAACCAGTGACACAGCCATCGGTCTGTAAGGTAAAATCAGCCATCCTAAACACACAGAAGTGCTTGACATCACTGAAATGAGCAAACGTATTGGGCTATGTGTCACAGCAGTTTTAATAAGTCACTGACTATGGGTGGAGCTTATTTGCAATTCTTTGGTTGTCGCCCCCTGTAGCCGTGGCAGCCAGACCTTGCCATAATCTGCAAATTCTGCTGATGCAGTTATTGTCAAATAAGTGTTAGCATCGGGATAGTCGCCTTTTGCCCTGGCAACCCTCTTCAACACACTTAAAATGTTGTTTGCTTTGTTTTGGCATCGTGCAGAGTACTTCGACTACCGCTTCAGCTATGATGACGTAGCATGCTGGATCTTCTGCTGCCTCTTCGGAATCTGGTACCTCTGGAAAAAGGTAAGCAGTGGTCACTGTTTTATGGTGCGGTAATTTCAGCGAAACGTTGCATACAGGTAGAAAAGATGTAAAGTGTAGGAAATATTTATCAACATGCGATTGTTGGTGTGCGGAGTTTCGCTAGCTTGGCCACATTGTAGGCATGGAATCGGCTTTATTACAGCAGAGCTGTGAACTGTAGACAGAAAACTATCAAGAGACTAGCAGGAAACTATCATCATGGGCCAGCATGCACTCTCTTCCTCTTCATCTTCTCTCAGAACATGTGCACTGATTGGTCCGGCGTGGGACACAATGACTGTAATGAGCAAGAGAACAAGTACAGAGAGAGGGAGAAAGAAAGAAGTTCGCGGCGAGGTGTGATTTGAACCTGCATATCTGCGCACTGAACGCGAGCGTCGTAACCACTCGGCTATTTAGGCACGCTATCAGAGCCTAGCATAAGCTTGTATAGTATCGTATGGCAGTGGGAGGGAGGAGGAGAGTGAGGGAAAGGAGTGGAGGAACAGCAAAAGGAGAAAGGGAGAGAGTAAAACCCGGCATAGAAAGAAATAGAGAAATGGAGAGACAGAAAGAGAGAGAATCAGAGAAAGAGATAGAAAGAAAGAAGCAAGAAATAGAGGGTCAAAGAAAGGCGAGCAACAGAAACAAAGAGTGAGAAAGAAAAGGAAATATATAGAGAAAGAAAGAATAGTACCGTATTTGCACGAATATAACGCGAGTTTTTTTCCAAAAATTTGCGAGTTAGAAAGGCGCCTCGCGTTATTATTTTATTTATTTATTTATTTATAATACCCTCAGGGCCAAATGGCATTGAAGAGGGGAGTGGATAAAAATACATGAAATATACAGAAATATACAGAATACATGAAATATACATGAAATACATTAAATATACATGAAATATACAGAATACATGAAAATACATGAAAAAAAATACATGAAATATACAGAATAAAACAGTGCATTGAATTTAGGTAACACAATATTTCTCCAGATTACACAAACAATAGCAGTTACTTCAAGAAAAAATAAAATAGACAGGAGCAATTAATAACGGTAACAAATTCTCAGCTTCTCCTGGTTATACAATGTTAGCTATTGTTTCGTGAAAAAGTTTGCAGTCAGTGATGGTTGCGACACTTGGGGGAAGGTGGTTCCAATCCTGAGATGTACGGGGAATAAATGAGTGAAAGAAAGACTTAGTGTGACATGATGCTATTCCTACCTTATTACGATGATCAACGCGGTTTGAAATGTACAGAGGCCGGAGTATGAGGTCATTATTAAGTGTTGGATGGTGGAAAATTTTATGAAATAGAGAAAGACGGGCGATTTTGCGTCGGTGAGCCAATGGAATAAGTGATAAGTTATTTTTCATTGAGGTTATACTGGCAGTGCGGTTATAGTTAGAGAGGATGAATCTAGCAGAGTTATTTTGTACTAGTTCAAGAGAGGTGATAAGGTTAGCATGACTGGGGTCCCATATGGCAGATGCATACTCAAGTTTGGAGCGTATGAGACATTTATAAAGTATTAGTTTTAAGGAAGAGGGTGCTTTGGAAAAGTTACGTCGTACGTAGCCGAGCATGCGATTAGCATTGTTAATGACATATTCTACATGAGTTGTCCAACTTAAGTTATTTGTTATGTGGACGCCAAGATATTTATAGGAAATTACGGAATCTAGGGGAATGTTGTTTAGGTGATAGTTGTTAGGATTTGAGTTAGTTCTGGATACGTGCATTATTTTACATTTACTTATATTCAATTCCATTAACCAGTTATTGCACCAGTTAGCTATATTATTTAGGTCAGCTTGAAGTGTTTTAGTATCATCAGCATTAGTAATTTCGCGGTAAATAACACAATCATCTGCGAACAGATGTATGTTAGACGTTATTGAAGTAGTTAGATCATTAATATATATAAGAAATAATAAAGGTCCCAACACTGATCCTTGAGGTACGCCTGATTGTACTTCAGTGAGAGGCGAATGATGGTCATTAGCTGTTACGAATTGGAAGCGATTAGAGAGAAAATGTTCTATCCATCTAAGAATGTTAGTGTCGATATTTAGCAAGCTTAGTTTATAGAGCAGTAATTTATGGCAAACTTTGTCAAATGCTTTGCTAAAATCTAAAAAAATACTGTCAGCGCACGATGAGCGATCCAGGATTTGATGCAGATGATGAGTGAAAAAAGCAAGCTGAGTTTCGCAGGAATACGATTTTCTAAAACCATGTTGGGCATTAGCAAAGTATGAGTTAGACTCCAGAAAGTTAGCGAGATTCGTGAAGATCACATGTTCTAATAATTTGCAACAATTGCTTGTAAGTGATATGGGTCGGTAATTAAGAGGTGAATTTCTGGAGCCGGATTTATAGATTGGAACCACCTTCCCTATTTTCCATTCCTTTGGAAGTTGACAAGAGCTCAATGATTGTTCAAAGATTTTAGTTAGTATCATGGAACTAACAACGTTAGTGCTTTTAAGGAATTTGCTATTAATACAGTCATAGCCAGGAGCGGAGTGGAATGGTAAATTATCTATTAGCTTCATGATTCCAGGTACCTCGACTATCACGGAATCCATTGGCATGTAATTGTATTGGTACGCATGAGGAAATTTGATGTTACCGGATTTAGAGAACTGGCTAGTAAATGAATCATTGATAACTGCCGCGCACATGTTATCGGGAACACTATTTCCAGATGAGTCTTCTAATGATATGGCGTTGTTAGTGGTTGGGTTGATAATTTGCCAAAACTTTCTAGGATTAGTTTTTAGTGTTTCAGGTAGAGTTCTAGTTAAGTAGTTGTCTTTAGCAGTTTTTAGAGCTATTAAGTAGGTGTTTGCAGCTGATTTGTAGTTTGCCCAGCGCGAAGTTGAAGGCGAGTATTTAGCTAAACGGAAGAAACGCTTTTTGCGATTAGATAGGCGTTTTAGATGACTGGAGTACCATGGCGCTTGTGGATTGGAAATGAATGTACGATTAGGGATGTATTTCTCGGTTAATTCATGGACTGTGCATGCGAACAGGTCCCAGTTGGATTGAACTGAGCGAGACTCGAAATTTCTAACAAGGTCATCGTAGAAGTGAGTTAGTTCTTCCTCTATTGCTTCGAAGTTAGCTTTCCGGTAGTCTCGTATGGTTTTCCGCTGTTTAGTCTTTTTACTAGGACTAATATTGATTGCAAAGTTCAGTGAGAGGTGGTCGCTGATTCCTGGTAAGTATGTAATGGGGGAGGCGAGGTCAGGATGCGTTGCAAGAACTAAGTCTAGAGTGCTAGCTGTATTACTTGTAATTCTGGTGGCTTGAGTTACTAATTGTGTGAAGCAAAAAACGGAGCATATATTAAGGAATTCCTCACTCTGCTGTGAAAAAGGGGAAATACGTATTGGCATAGTGTTCCACGTTATGTTTGGAAAGTTAAAATCTCCTAGTAGAAAGATAGGTAAAGAAGGAAAACGAGAGCTAACTATGTTGATAGAGTCATGCAATTCGCTAACAAATGTGGATGGTGAGGTAGGTGATCTGTAGCATGCTCCTAGAACCAGTTTACGGCTGCCCAAAGTTAGTAGAGCCCATGTTATCTCTAATGAACTGTTAACTAGGATTGGTGATGACGGTATGTCCTTCGAGACCGCAAGTAATACGCCTCCTCCTCTATGCTCGGTGCGGTCGCAGCGATAAACCATAAAGTTGTGTGCCTCATGAAATATTTCCGAGTCAAGTGTTTGCGCGGACAGCCACGTTTCAGTTACAGCGACTATTTTCGCATCACATGTGTCTATCATGGATGAGAGGGCACAGCGTTTATTAAGAACACTTCTGGCGTTAGCAAAGAGAACAGATACTTGATGCGACTGTGGATACGATATGCCACTACCCCTCCCTTCCTCCTAGAGTGAGGCACTTCTCAGAGTGGGGTCTCCGTGACTTGGTTGGTTGCCACGCGACTGTACTTCTTGAACGCGGTCAAGGTCAGAGTTGTAGCGGAAACATTTGTTATTCATGAATAATTTATTATAGCGCAGTTTAGATTGCGGACGCCCAGGATAACTGTTGGCAAATTCGATTAGTTTTTTGCGTGAAGTGCGGGTACTGGGGCAAAAATCTTCGGTCACTGAAATGTTCCTTTGTTTCAGCTGGTTACGAAGTGAAAAAATTTTTTCTCTGGTCTTGTAGTTACAAAATTTGGCTATTATGGGGCGGCATTTGGCAGGAGCAAACGTGCCAAGACGATGTGCGCGATCAATCGATTCGGTGCAGAAAGATTCACACACTTCATTTATCGCTGCTGATAGCCTAGCCTCCGTTTCGCTCCAGGTTTCTTTAGCGTCAGCCATGCCATGAAAGATTAGGTTGTCACGCCTAGATCTGTCTTCAAGTTCATCAAGGCGTGTTTGGGAGGTATCACTGCGTTGCGTCAGAGCAGATATCGACTTGTGCATTTCTGATAAATCTTTGTCAAGCTGATCAAAGTTCTTCGATTTTTCTTCAAGTTCGTCTAGTCTTTTTTGTATTCCCGTTATTTTTGTTTCTATGCTCTTTTGCCCACTTTTAATTGCCTTCACATCAACAGCCAGCTCGGTTTGCGTTTTCGAACTTTGAAGCGAACGGGTGTGTATATCTTTGAGTAGTTTAAACATTGCTTTCATCTGGTTCGGCAGGATTTTCTGGTAACGAATCAATGTCAAGTAGGTTCTCAGAGCGCGTGTTAGGTCCCGGGTTAGTTTCAACGTCTCCAGATTGTAGGAGCAAAAGAAGCATGGAAAAACAGTCACAAACGATTTCGCACAACACTTTTGGGCACGGAAACAGCAGTAAAAGCGGGTCGTCCTGATTTTTTAGCGTATAAAGGAAACTTGGTACACACCTGCATGGTGAAAAACCGATGGTTAGGAGCCGTGCAAAGCGCACTGTCTCCGTGCCCACTGAAAGGCAAGTCGAAGCGCCGTTTGCTTAAATGGACCACTGGAGCTGTTGTCGATGTCGGTGCGGTTGGAAACCCGAAGAGGAGTCCGCCGGGCGCAGTGAAATTATAGCAAATTTCATCGCCACTTCCGTCATCCGGTACTTGCAGGGGCGGCATCTTCATGGCGATATCCCGTGAACACACGTGTGCCGTCGATGACCACGCAATCAGGAGCGTTAGCAGATTCTGCATGGTGAAAAACCGATGGTTAGGAGCCGTGCAAAGCGCACTGTCTCCGTGCCCACTGAAAGGCAAGTCGAAGCGCCGTTTGCTTAAATGGACCACTGGAGCTGTTGTCGATGTCGGTGCGGTTGGAAACCCGAAGAGGAGTCCGCCGGGCGCAGTGAAATTATAGCAAATTTCATCGCCACTTCCGTCATCCGGTACTTGCAGGGGCGGCATCTTCATGGCGATATCCCGTGAACACACGTGTGCCGTCGATGACCACGCAATCAGGAGCGTTAGCAGATTCTGCATGGTGAAAAACCGATGGTTAGGAGCCGTGCAAAGCGCACTGTCTCCGTGCCCACTCAACGTTATATTCGGGTTCGTGACAAAAGTGACACAAATATAGTGCGAAATTTTTTCGAGCCCTTTTTTTTTTCTTTAAAATCTTTGTCCCTGTAACGTGCGCCGCACGTTCCAGGAATTTGGCGGTTCGTTGCACCATATAGCACATTTTATTCCAACTTGCGCCTCCAGTGACCGCGCGGGAAGGCACCGTGGCGCCGGCGCCTGCCTGGCGTCTCGGAGCACCGCCGCTCAGTACGGAAACCTCGTGCGTACTGCAGTCGACGCACGCGCCACCACGGTATGCTGCGGCGATCGTATTGTGCCGCTAGCGCTGCTAGCGCTGCTAGCGCCACGGGAGCCACAGTGGCAACACCACAAAACGTGGACAACAACAGTCATTTCGGACGCCTCGCGCTCGCTCGTCGCTGTGTTCGGATCGCAGTTTCTTCCGCATTGCCTGTCATAATGAACAAGAGGAATCAACACACTGCCGCGTTTAAAAAACAGGCGATCCTGCTGGCCGAAGAGAGAGGCAATTCAAGTGCGGCGCGGCATCTCGGAGTGACGGAGTCAACCGTTCGAGGCCTGCAGTTCCAGCTTTCCCGTTCCAGCTTTCTCGTCTGTTTTGCTAGTGTCTGTGGTGTGCCGGTGTCACTGGGGGCGCACGTAACCCACGACGTGCCTCTTCGCGGTTCTCAGTATTTTGCCAGCGTCCGTGGAGTGCCGGTGTCACGGGGGCGGCCGTAACCCCCGAGTCTGACAACCGATGCAACACCAAACAACCCTGCCCCAGCCTCGAACGGTTGACTCCGTCACACCGAGATGCCGTGCCGCACTTGAAGCAGCGAGGAAGAACAATCAAGCGAGCAAGTGATTCTATCATTTTCGACGGCTATAAATATAAATAAAGCTCTGCGGGCGACCACTTTTTGATTGCTGTTTACAGTTGCATCACTTCGCGTTATAATCGTAATAAACTTGTTTTTTTTTTTCGTTGAGACCGATAGTACCCCCCTCGCGTTATATTCGCGGTCGCGTTATTTACGTGCAAATACGGTAATTAGCACAGACAAAAAAGACCCAAGAAACAGAGATGAGAGAAAAAAGAAAGAGGAAGAAAAAAGCGGAAATTAGGCAGATTTCACTCATTCTGGGAGTTGATGTAATGAGAAGCAGCAGGCGATTAGTGGCCTATACCGCATTTTTTTTTTATTGCTTTGAGTCGAGCGTTGCAAGTTCTACCGACCTTGGTGTTATTTTGAGTAGTTACGGGCATATTGAGGGAAGGTCCATTGTGAGGAACTTTATTTGGGGGGAGGGGCACCTGCTGAAGGCCTTAGCTATTTGAGGAAAGTACCTATTTGAAGAGGCAACAATGGGGAGTCCTGCATTTTGGCGGGGAGGGGGGTATTGCAAACAGACAGCTCATAGTATAATTGTTGGGGTTTAACGTCACAAAATGATCGTATGATTAAGAGGGACACCGTACTGGAGGGCTCCGGAAATTTCGAACCCGTAGGGTTCTTCATCATGCACCTAAATGTAAGTACACAGGCCAGAAGCATTTTCGCCCCATCGAAAATGTGGTCACAGCGGCCTTGATTTGATCCCGCCACTTTTGGGTCCGTAGTCAAGCAAAATAACCAGTAGACCACTGTGGCGGGTTAGACAGCTCACGAATGCTTTTAATTTATAATCAGGCTTCCAATGCTTAGGCATTGAAAGTGTGCTGCCATTTTGTTCGCTATGCAAGCTTTTCTGAGCGGCATTTCCCACGTTGCTTTTCTCAACTTCGCAGCACTGGGTGGCCAACAACCTGTTTGGGCTGGCCTTCGCTGTCAACGGCGTCGAGCTGCTGCACATCAACACGGTAGCCACGGGTTGCATCCTGCTCGGTGGTCTCTTCGTCTACGACATCTTCTGGGTGAGCGAGAACTGGGCTGGGAGACCGGGACAGACCTTGCCTTCGTGAAGGTTGGGGTCCCCCCTCCTCTGTGTGTGTCCTTGCCCCCGTGTGGCTACTGTGTGCACTTACTAAGAGTGCCTTTTATTTCCCACTTCGATGCGCAGGTCTTTGGCACTGACGTCATGGTGACCGTCGCCAAGTCTTTCGAAGCACCCATCAAGTGTGAGTTCCTGTCGTTTCGGCATTGGAGGAGGGATCGACTAACGATCAGAATGTGCAGTGAGCAGCGCCATAGCCAGGAATTTTTTTTCTTCAAGGGGTGGGTGGGGCAGGGCACTTGCTGTAAGCCTTGACTATTTGAGGGAAACACCTGTTTTTCTGTAGATACCGTATTTACTCGAATGTAGGCCGATGTTTTTTTTCAAAAAAAGGGATGTGCGAAAGTGGGGGGGTCGGCTTAGATTCGAGTACCATGGTTTGACCGCAGCCGCCACATACTGTCGGCCGCAGAAGTTTATGGTATCTGCAGCGCGTGTCGGAGCGACGTAAAACTGCAGCGCTACGTCACCTACCGTGACGGTTATCGAGGATATCGGCCTCGGCGATTAGCGACTGCGCGTTTAGATAACGCGCCTTTGCCGGATCTTGTTATTGCAGAGGCCGCGGCCGATATCCTCAACACCTGCCGCGTCACGGTAGGTGATGCAGCGATGTAGTTTTTCGTCGCTCCGCCACGCGCTGCAGATCCCGCAAACTTTTGTGGCCGATAGTACGTAAAGGCCCGGCCACGCTAGCGGCATGACGGCTCGCCATGTGCCCATCTCGGGAGCTGCCGTGTGCAGGCGGTTCTGCATGCGCGTCCAAGGCATTTTCGCGGGAGTGGTGGTCCCCAAGGCTACACAGGCGAACCGCGTTGTCTGCTTCGTACTGTCCATTGTTCCGAAATCTCGCAGTCATATACGTTCATGCAGCGAGTGTTGCCGAGCCGGCAAGATTTCACGCCGGTAAAGGTGGATCGTGTCACGTGATACGTGATTGCGGCATAGCGGTGCCGGCGATAACCGTGCCCTTTGACACCCCCTCCTCTCCGCCTCTCGCGTGCGCGACAGGCGCGGGCCTGCACGGGCGCAGTCCACGGGCGCGGGGCGCAGAGTTCGCCGTTTTCTGAAGTTTAGTGCAGTCGCATCGCATTGGTAGAGTTCTGGAAGTGTCGCGCCTTAACCTCGTGCTCGCGAAACGCTTGCACCACATGTGCTTTTGAAGCGATGGCACCAATCAAGTGGTTCCACTGCAGCGTCGTTTTGCACGCAGGGAAAACTTCAAACCTGCAAGCGCAGCACGAGTTCGGCGTGCACGAAAAGAATGTGCGCTACGGAGTGCGCGCTTGTGCAATAAAAATGCTGGGTTTTCTGCCGATGAAACGGCATTTCTTTCACTCGGCCTGCATTCGAAGGTAAACTTTTTTTTTTTTCCTGGCCTTGCGAATTTCGGGGGTCGGCCTGCAATCGAGGGCGGCCTAGATTCGAGTAAATACGGTATTACCCCCCCCACTCCGTCAATCAAAATTTTGGGTGGGCTGTCTGGCCTCTAGCCCACCCACCCCCTCTTCCCTGTCTATGTGGCTAGTCGTGGAAATATGGTGCAGATACAGAAAATGTACGTTGCATTAGGAAGACATTTAGTCATTCTTGAGTAATGGACTGAGCTTTCAAAAATCTATTTCCATGTCAGTAGTAGTCATAGAGAGAAGGTTTGAATGCCAGAAGACTGGAGCAGGGGTGGTCACCCAGAGGAACATTGTCTCTGACCTGGTAGTCTGCATTGGGGAAAGGGAGAAAGATAATTAAAAGTAAAGGGAGTGTGAATGGATGATGACAGTATGCAGTGAACCATGTACAGTTGAACCCCTTTATAAGAGGCATGCTCCGGGCAGCAATTATTGCCTTTTATATTAGATGTCTCTTACAAGCAGGGTACCATGTATGCATTTTCTTATCAACCCGTATTTTACTGTAGGCCCACTGGTGTCTCTTATACCCATATGTCTCTTATATCAGTGCCTCTTATATAGGGGTTCGACTGTACATGGCCCATGGAAGGAAACACAGTGTTAAAACTTGGAGGTGTGTTGACTGGTACGTGTAATTCTTCGAGGTAACTGCACCACGTGCCTACGAATCTGATCACTAAACGTGATGTTGGCTCTGGCATAAGTGTACAAGCCAACATTATGCTGATGTATGACAGGAACTTGAGATGGCGGCAGTGAAAGTACGCATGTGCATTACCTAGCCGTAAATTGACTCATTTCATGAGCACTGTACACATACGATATATGGACACAATTTCTGCACAGAGATCTCCTACCGATTAGGTAGTTATCAGCTAAAAGCATGGCACATTGCTAACGATTAGCTATCAGCCAGAAGCATGGCACATTGCTAATTTCAGACTTAATCTATTGTGCCACTTGATGTGATGCCGTCCGCCGCAGTGGAGCAGTGGTTAGGGTGCTCGGCTGCTGACCCGAAGGTCGCGGGTTCGATCCCAGCCGTGGCGGTCGCATTTCGATCGAGGCGAAATGGTAGAGGCCCATGTACTGTGCGATGTCAGTGCACGTTAAAGAACACCAGATGGTCGAAAATTTCCGGAGCCCTCCACTCTCATAATCATATCGTGGTTTTGGGACGTTAAACCCCACATATTATTATTGATGTGATGCCACAGATTTCAGATTACTGTCTCATGTCGGCGCTGCTGTTGAAATGACTTGGTTCCAGTGGAGAATGTCTCCTGTGAATGCGAATGGAGGAATGTTTTAGATTGTTCAGTGAGATTTTGAGGGGATGTAACGTATATGGAGTATGACGCATTGATGTGTCGCAGTAGTACGCTTTGATAGTAAGTGTCCTTGCCCAATAGTATGTGTTGTTGCACCTTCACTTTCAGTGGTGTTCCCCCCAAGATTTCCTGGAGAGCGGCTTTGCAGGCAAGCACTTTGCCATGCTCGGCCTGGGAGACATCGTCATTCCCGGCATCTTCATCGCCCTTCTGCTGCGGTTCGACTCCAGGTACGCTAGAAGTAAAGCTGTGGGCATATTCCTTAGTTTTCTAGCTACGTGTGTGTACTCTGCATCCCTGGGTGTGTTCCTATGGGGCAGGAAAAAAAAAAAAGAACAGTGTGTGTCTTATATAAGTTTGTCCTTTTACAACATTTCTGATAGCCTCAGTATTGATGTGGCACATAAAAGCCCAGTCAGTAATGTCATGGTTAAAGAAAGGTCTGTGCTTAACAAGTCTACACATGTACGACACCATCTTTAAGTAAGCCACTGAGTTCTGTAAAATTCTGAAGTCGGTGGAAAGTTCCTGTAATAAAAATCGCACACACTTGAAATTAGGGCAGAGCTTACGATGGAAACTCATATACTTCACACACTGTGGTAGCATAGCGATACTGGCATTGTCCTACTGAACACGAGGGCATGGGTTCGATTTTCTTACTCGACAGGCGCGTTTTGATGATGGCAAAATGCCGAAATGCCCATGTATTGAAATTTAGGTACACGTTTAAGAGTTAACACCAGGCGGTCATAATTAATCCAGCATCTCCCACTATGGTGTACCTCATAGCTATATCCTTAGTTTGGCATGTAAATACCCAGAATTTATTATTTTTTAAAGGGCCAGTAAACAACCCCACGGTCCAAAATGTGTGATGAAGCAATAACTGCACACTTGTGCAATGTGAACATGCTGCCACAACAATTTTATGAATAAGTGCTGTAATAAGGAAGTTACAGGGTATAGAACAACCCGTTTCGGCTGGTTTCAGTTAAATGCCTTGCCTTACCACCCTTCTCGGCAGTCAAGAGGAGTAGGCATAGCCCGCTGTCGCGACTACGCCCAGTTTGGCAATGTAACGTGATGTCAGCGATTACGTCATCGGCACGCAGCCAACGGCCGAGCAAGGCTTCCTCCACATTTCGCTCGTGTGAGAGTGGCGCAGGCATAGGCGTGCGCAGGGTTCCCCTTCAGGAAGGGGCGAAGGCTCGTCGCAGGGCCCCCCTTCCCTATTAAGTCAATGTATGGGGCAGACTTTGCGCCTCCCCCCCCTCCCCCCCCGTCGTAGGTGTCTGGGGGGGGGGGTTGGCCGCCCCCTCTGTCCCCCCTCTTGCACATGCCTACGGGCGCAGGGATCCCGCTAGCAGTGTGGTGAAGGAGCGTGGTAAATGCACTGCCAAAAAAACCGCATCATAACTGGGCCAAGGCGCCGTTTCATAGTGCAGAGGACCAATCAGCGATGTCAGTGCAGTGTAATGTTGCCCATTTGGGCAAGACACTTCGCATGCGAGGAGAATTGGACAGGCGTTGGAGAGGGGGAGAGAACTGTTTTTTGAAATGGAGTGTCGGCGTGGCACACAGCACTCTGATACAGTTGAAACACGATTTTAATGAAGTCGTGTTTAACGATTTTACGAATACCCCAGTTGAAGGAACAAATTCAGATTCCCCCCGCAGTTGCCCATAGGGTATTTTGCTTCCCGATTTAAAGGGACACTAAAGGCAAATTACAATTTGTGTCAGAGTGAAAGATCAATGTTTGGGAATGTCTAAAACAGCAATATTATCTACAGCAGTGCTCTACTAATCGAGAAATTAAGGTAAATGTACAACACCACATGCGCTACGAGTGGGACATTTTGGAAATGATCCCCAATGACATCAGAGCGTCCGACTACAATTAATCACTGGTAATCAAACCAGCTGCAGTAAAAAAAAAACCTTCCGTGCATTACAATACATAATAAAATGCTGCTTGTTCGTTTCTGTTTGATTCATAGAAAAAAAGAACCGCCTGGCGTTACTATGGGGAATGGCGTGAGTGGTTCAAAAGTTGCGTTTTTGCCTGGTTAGGCTGGATAGGTGGTGCCATCTAGCGGGGCCCAGTTGAACCCGGCCAGCACAAATATTCACTGCGGCAAGCTTCAATGGCCGTTGTTGCTGCTGTGGCTCCCGTTACTTTCGCTCTGCTGCTACTATAGTGTCGGCAGCTGCGAGTAAAGGCGGGCAACGTTGGGCATGGAAACAGTGACATCAGAAAGACCGCTTCAGGCGGGTTATTTGAAGTGCGCTAACGCAATGCAGACTACTAAAATGTGATTTTATTTCCAAATAAGCACTTCCTTGGCACAAAAGTAGCACTACGAGGTTTCTGGACCGCTATTTCAACAATCAAAGTCGACTTAATATTTGCCTTTAGTGTCCCTTTAACGAAATAATTAGCAGGTCTCCTCAATTTCATTAAATCGAGTTTTAACTGTATTCATAAAATGTGATCGCCATGGCTGTCTGCATGAATTGGCGAGCTTGTTTAGATGATATCAAAAAAAAAAAAGTCGAAGCCTGTTTACTGGCCCATTAAGGATGCATTCTTTTGATAAGAAAATGAGTGCTGAACACCGTGTTAATTGATTGCCACAACCTGTTGTTTCTCTTACAGCCTAAACAGGCAAAGGAATCTCTACTTCGTGAGCAGCTTTGTTGCTTACGTGCTCGGTCTGGCGCTCACCATCTTCATCATGGTCTATTTCAACCATGCACAGGTGAGGACCACAATGACTGATAAAGACATACTTAACTGCACCCACGGTACGTTTACTATGATTTGCAGCTCAGTCAACTGCTCTCATCCACTAAAATGCAGAACGCTTTGGTTAATACTATAAATATATCATAGGTGCCATAACAAAAGTGGAACAGTTTGCCCAGTACTTATCTCCCTCCATATTGTTTGCGGTATTTGCACTAGTAATTATTTATTATTATTATTTCTTTTTTCTTCTCTTGGTCCCCACACATCATCAGTGTTAATGCACCTTCATTTCTGCGTGGACAGCCAGGTTGAGGTTGTGTTGCCAAGTGTATTGTTCAGCTCGAACTTGAGTCTTTCACTGTCGCTGACGTACCGGTACTTCACTGTCGTTGACGTACCGGTACTTTCTCGCTAAATCGCAGCTGATGCGATAATAGATAGCAACGAACCACTTAGTTTTGAAGACACCTGCGTGGCCAACACACGCAGGTTGAAAATGGAACTGCTGTTCGACGCAACCGCCGCGAACGAAACTGCTGTCGCTGCGACGCAATCGGCAATAGTGTCTGCGTGCTCTGAGGGCACGCAGCTAACGCAGCGGTAGATTAAAGGCAATAAAGTTGTGAAAAGGGAACGAAGCATTTCGGTGCCCCTGTCGATATTCGCTTACGACTATGGTGGAGTGGACTTGGGCTCTTAGTTTCTTGTTGGCCTCAAGCGAAACTTTGTCGCACGCTTTAGTGACAGCCAGCTGCGTCGTCCCTTATTGGTCCATTTATGCGTCTCCCAGAAAGACGTGTGAGTTCTTTCAACTGAGGTAAATGTTGTGTGCGTACATTGTTGTTTGAAAACCGATTTTGCCAATTTTTTTTTTTTTTTTAAGCGAAATTTCAGGCAATACGAATACAGTAAAAGCTCGATGATACAAATCTCGCGGGGCCACCAAAAATAATCGCATCATCCAAAATTCATATCGCCAGAAAACATCAGCGCGTATACTCCTCTTCCCCCCCCCCCCCCCTCGTTTCGCAAATATCCTGAATTCAGATTCCTCGAACTTGGCAGGTATGCTGGTTGCGCTGTCTCTCAAATCTATCTGTAAGCACATGTTGTCGCTCTTTGCTGCATTTGTCAGCGGTGCAACAGCTGCGCCAATTGCGCCAAATTGATACAATTCCGCGTTTTTGCGCCGAGCTGCGCCAAAACCATGAAATTGGCGGAAATTGCGCCATGCTGCGCCAAAATGCCCGACCAGCCTCAAGATTTTCTCAGTTGCGCTAATTTCAGCGAGATATGAGGGCACGTTGGCCATCTGCAGTTTGCGGCATCAATCAATCCGCGCGCGCAGACCCGAACCCTAAACCACAGTGTAAGATATATACCGTATATACTCGCGTAATGAACGCACTTTTTTTCCCGAAAAATTGAAGCAAAGTTGGGGGGGTGCGTTTATTATGCGGGGTAAATTTTACGAAAACTTTTTCGGGATGAGCAAAAAATGCGGTAATGCAAAAAAAAAAAAAAAAAAGTTGGGTAGCTTAACCTTTCGCAATTAACGTACGCGCACACTGTTTAGAAACAGCTTCTTTATTGCACTTCACTCATCTTCGGTGGTTGACGGCGCTATCTGCTGCAAGCTGTGCCCGCGCACGCCATAAAAGCGTTTCGCGGCTTTCTTTTTTTCGCGATCTTTTGTTTAATCGCGACAGTGGTATCTGCTGTGATCTCGAGGGGCGGCCGGAAGCGTACGCTACGACGCACCGACGCACTTTGCAACGTGGCAAACTCGCGCGACGACGACGTTGACATTGCAGCAAGCTACCACCGAAGCATCAAAACAAACCGTCGCTAACAAGCTTAACGACAAAATACGGCCGCTGCCTCGCTCTCTGCGTGAGATGTGACTGTAAAAAGGTAGCTTACATCTTGCGTTCCTTGAAGTACGCGCAGAAGAGCAAATTGCAACCGAAGCGAGGATCAGGGGTGCCACCATGTAAAGTTGTATTCACACGACGGACGTGATCGCGGACGAATCAGCCATGTGACATATGATGCGATTCGGACAATTCGGATCCATCCGCAGCCAGCATTCACACGACAGGGGAGAATTCACGCTAGAAGTGAGGATCTGCTCCCTGAGGATCCCAACTGTGATTTGGGCCTCCGTCGTTTCACGAATCGCTCCGCGCGGACTGAAGCGGGGACGGGAGCGGCTGACGTAGTACGCAATCCGCAGGCTCGAATCGCGATTTCGTCCGTCGTGCACACACTTTTCTTGGCGACAAGCGAATTTTTCTGGTTTTCCAGAAAACTGCAACATGCCTGCGACGGCGACGGATGGCCCTTCGCGACAGAAAATCCTGTCGCCTCGCTCGAAAATCGCGTGCATGTGGTTAGGCCTCAAAGTTTCGTATTTGCGGGAAGCGACCGTTGGTTGGCGCGGGCAGTTTTGTGACCTTCGCTCGCTGTGTGCTTGTGAGCGGCGATGTCTCTACACTCGCACCGCTAGAGAATCTCGCTGTGGCGCACGGATAATTCAAAAAGACAGGAGACGTGCCGCGCACAGATGGAAAGAAAAACAAGGAACTGCGCGCGGCAGCTGGCGAAACGGGGGGGGATGGGGGGGGGCGGGTGCGAACCGAGGGGAGGTCAGGGAGGTCGGCGTAATAAAAAACGGAAAAGATCAATGGGCAAGGAGGCGCCACATTTCGGTTCGCGGGACTGCAGCGGTTGAATGTAGGGGGTGCGTTTATTACGCGGGAGAAAAAAAAAATCTAAATTTTGACGACTGAAGTTGGGGGGGTGCGTTTATTATGCGAGTGCGTTCATTACGCGAGTAAATACGGTATTCATTAGGTCAGGACACTCGCGAGACGCGGTCGACCAGATAAAGTAATAACGCCGTGCACCCATCAGTCCGCTGACCGCAGCGGATACCTATCGGCGGGACGACGCAACTTCAAGACAAAAATGTGTTGCCGTAGCCACTAACGCTTCGCGGGAAATATGAATTTCCTAGTCAGCAAACGCGGAGCTGGAAGCGTATGCCGCGTTTCCCGTGCTCGAACAAACTACGTGCTGCGGCACCAGCGTTGCCGGCGACCACGTTGGCTGCCATAGCAACGGCACGTAAAACATTTTTTTGTATTGAAGTTGCGTCGTCCCGGCAATAGGTATCCGGTGCCGCCGCCGGGCCAACGGGAATGCGCCTTTGTTACTTTATCTGGTCGTATGCGCCTTGCAAGCGAGCCAAGTTGTGCCCTAAACCTAACCCCATCGTGAAAGAAAAAAATAGGGGTGGGGGGAGGGTGCTGTAGCAGTGTTCGAAATTTTCCTGGCCTTGTTCTAAGTTCTAACCCGTGCAGAACGCTGCTTAAGCCACCTTCGCCGCAGTACACCGGTGCCGTGCGGAAAAGCGTATTAAGATTTGGAAGGGGCTGTTGGCACTAGTCACGGGACACAGCACATTTTGTTCAGTTACTCATGCGTGTATACGCCGCATAATTGTGAGTACTAGTATGATCGCTGACGCCTAAAAAAGTTACTGGCAATCATTTGGAGCAGTATATGACATTTCTGCTGCCCTAAAAAAAAACTAACAAAACTGTGCGCCACTTTTTTTTTTTTGCCACCCCTACTCCTCAGTTTTACGAATCCCCCGAATTTCAAGGTCGGCAGCTTGGCAGATCCACATTTCGATTCGCAAGGTTTGTCGAAGGTATTTGACAGGTGCGGCAAATGCTAGTGTGGACTTTATCATTGTTTGTTCAGTGGGGTGGTCCAAAATACTACTTTTATTGAAATAGCAGTGCTCATGCTCACTATGCACGATTTAGGTGATGTTGAATGGTTTGTACTTTTTTTTTTTAAATGTAAGCCGTTATTATACTGCTCCAAATTTGGTCTTTCGTGATAAAAAATATCTGTTTTTTTTTCCTCGTAACCTGCTCCAAATTTGGATTTTAGTGCTCCAAAAGTGACATTTTGCTGCTCCAAAAATTGCTCCAAATTCTATTTCGGCTGTTGTACCCCTGATTTGTACATGCATTGAAGCGTACGGAGCGACCGCGCCCACCTTTTTTTGGGGGGGGGGGGGGGGGGGGCATGGTCGCTCCGTGCACCCTACTCTCGCTTGTGGAGTGGCCATCTGGCGTGCATGTCATTATGGGTACAAGGGTTGTTCTGCCATCTGCTGCAGGATTGCAGGTTTTTAATTTTTTTTATTTTATTTTTTTTTATTCTGATGACTTGTATGGCAGCGGCACGTCAAGTTCAGAGGTGCTTGCCATTGTCTCTCTAATAGACCGAAACATGACTCGATCACTGCTTTCACATGCTCGCCGCAGCCTTGCTTGCTGCGTAGCTTTTTGAGTTTTTAGTTTCCAAATATTGAAAAAAGGGAAAAGTTTACTCCAGCCGTGTAAAGCTCATGGTGCTTTTCCTTACAGCCAGCACTCCTGTACCTGGTACCAGCATGCACCGGCGTGCCGCTGACAGTTGCAGCCATCATGGGGGGACATTACGGCCATGTTCAAGTGAGTATATTGAGGCAACTCATCAACATCAAGCTCCTCCAATTTGTTTGTTTGAAAACTGGAATGGGGCCCTTGTACCGAATTGGTAATCAGTTCCCTTGGAATTCACAAGATGGCGGAAGTCCAGTATCTTTGCTGTCAAATTCTGCAGTAGACAGTTAGCTCTCTGTGATCTGCTTGTGATTGGTATAATACCCGTGCCACACGGGCAGAGAAAGTGGCGTTTACTTCCTAATGCCTTCAGATTTAATGCCATTTGCGCGGTGCCACACGGACAAACGAAATGGCATTCGCCCAAATGCCATTCGTCACCAAATGCCATCGCCAGAACTCATTCGACTGAGAAATGCAACCGTATTTACTCGAATCTAGGCCGATGTTTTTTTTTCAAAAAAGGGATGTGCGAAAGTGGGGGGGTCGGCTTAGATTCGAGTACCATGGTTTGACCGCAGCCGCCACATACTGTCGGCCGCAAAAGTTTACGGTATCTGCAGCGCGTGTCGGAGCGACGTAAAACTGCAGCGCTACGTCACCTACCGTGGCGGTTTTCGAGGCTATCGGTCTCGGCGATTAGCGACGGCGCGTTTAGATAACGCGCCTTTGCCGTATCTTATCGCAGAGGCTGCGGCCGATATCCTGCACACCCGCCGCGTCACGGTAGGTGACGCAGCGATGCAGTTTTTCGTAGCTCCGCCACGCGCTGCAGATCCCGCAAACTTTTGTGGCCGACAGTACGTAAAGGCCCGGCCGCGCTAGCGGCATGACGGCTCGCCATGTGCCCATCTCGGGCTGTCGTGTGCAGGCGGTTCTGCATGCGCGTCCGAGGCATTTTCGCGACATCCTGCGGTAGCGTTGCACGGCGACGGTCGCTCAGCGGCGGAGTGGTGGTCCCCAAGGCTACACAGGCGAGCCGCATTGTCTGCTTCGTACTGTCCATTGTTCCGAAATCTCGCAGTCATATCCGTTCATGCAGCGAGTGTTGTCGAGCCGGCAAGATTTCACGCCGGCAAAAGTGGATCGTGTCACGTGATACGTGATTGCGGCATAGCGGCGCCGGCGATAACCGTGCCCTTTGACACCCCCTCCTCTCCGCCTCTCGCGTGCGCGACAGGCGCGGGCCTGCGCGGGCGCAGTCAACGGGCGCGGGGCGCAGAGTTCGCCGTTTGTTGAAGTTTAGTGCAGTCGCATTGGTAGAGTTCTGGAAGTGTCGCGCCTTAATCACATGCTCGCGAAACGCTTGCGCCACACGTGCTTTTGAAGCGATGGCACCAATCAAGTGGTGCCACTGCAGCGTCGTTTTGCACGCGGAGAAAACTTCAAACCTGCAAGCGCAGCACGAGTTCTGCATGCACGAAAAGAATGTGCGCTACGGAGTGCGCGCTTGTGCAATAAAAATGCTGGGTTTTCTGCCGATGAAACGGCATTTCTTTCATTCGGCCTGCATTCGAGGTAAACTTTTTTTTTTTCCTGGCCTTGCGAATTTAGGGGGTCGGCCTGCAATCGAGGGCGGCCTAGATTCGAGTAAATACGGTACTCTCGACGGTGCAGCTTACGAAGTGCGATATACCTAAATTATATAAAATGACATCCTATTCAGCTGGAAACAAACTTTTCACGTCTTTTATTTACACTAATCACTCGACGAACATCTTCAGCTGGTAGACGCTGTATTTTGAATGCAACAGCCGCCATTTTCTTTTTACGCTGTTTTCTTTTTGCGGTCGGTTGCCACGTCGTGAAACGAAGCAACGATCTAAAGCTAACGGCTGCGTAATATGCTTATTTCTACATTTAATTATTCTCGGAAGTATATCAAGCTTGTAAACGCATGTTTGTCTTTTTTTATTACTACTGTACAATTGCTCACTACAGAAGAAAATGCGATCGACGTCATCGAGTCAAATGTCATTCACTTTGGACGTGTAGCAGCTCCGCCGAAAAAAATGTCACTCGGGAACTGAATGCCTTCACTACCGAATGTCATTCTCTGTGCCCGTGTGACACGGGTATAGACTAGTGTCGATGTTTCACCGCAGCTTTTAAGGAAAAACAATTTTAATTCGACCTATATGGCGGTTTTTATGACATACGACCGTTGCCTCCTTTTGTTTGCACTTTTGATGGAATTTCAGCCTATGCAGCTCCAAGCTTGTGTCGTTTGTTGGTAGTAAGCAAACATACGACTTTAGCAAGGGTGTTGTGTAAAACGCAAACGGATAACTTCATGAAATAATTGGATGTAAATACAATGTCGGTGAATCTACTTCTGCACCAACTGGACCAAGCAACGTTGTGTTCAAAATTTGCTGCACCATGCTGACAATATATCAACATAAATTGCTCCAAAGTGCACCAAGAGAAGCATGGGAGGCTACAGTGAAACCCCGGTTTTACGACGTTCTCGGGACCGCGAAAAATCATCGTAAAATGCGGACGTCGTAAAATCCAAACACGAAAATTTATGCCCACAAAAACACGTTTAGCACGACGGATTAGCGAGAGACTTCAATGCAAACTACCAACAAGCTCTACAGGGCTCTAAAACCCACAAAAGGCATGTTCTCCGACGATCGAGAAAAAAAAAAAGGGGGGTGGGGGGGTGCGCATCTTCACTTGGCCATCGCAGCTGCCGTGGCTGCGGCCAACACATCTGCAAAGCGATATACAGTAAAACCTCGTTAACCCGCATCCCACGGGACCGGAGAAAATGTCCGAGTTAACCGAATTCCGGATTATCGAATGGACCATGAAAACAAAAGGAAAATGTACTCGGCACAGACAAACCTTTATTTCATGAAAAACTGCGTTATTTTTGTCCGCCTCGTCGACGGAATTTGTGCTAGAACGATTTTCTTCAACCCCATCAGGTCGTGGTGCGCACGCTCGCTGTCGCTGGCTGCTGCGGCCGCTTCACTCTGGTGACTGTCGCCATCATTGTGGCAACGCGCACAAGCACAGCCGTAGAACGCAACGTGCACGAGCTCGCACGTTACGCGCGAAGTCGCAACACAAAGAAACCAGCAGCGTAGGCGTAGCGAGCAGCTGTGGTGGTCACTGTGGTGGCGGTGAAATCGTCCCGTTCCACCATAGTCCCGTCGTCCGTGCGTGCCGCCATTGCTCTTTTAATAGACACTGGATGCGCCGGCGGCCCAAGCACTTCCGCCGGGTGGTGACTAGCGCCAACTAGCCACTTCCCCCCTCATTCATTATCATTAGAGGCCGGATTTTTAGGCACTAAAAAATCGTGTTTTAGGCGCCAAAAATAGGCAGGAAAAACACAGTTTTAGGCCCCCAAAATCGTAAATATAGGCACAATAAATTTTTACAAAAACTCAAATTTTCGAATAAGGACGTGCGCGACCTGGTCTACGATAGGAAAGCAAACAAATGTTATATTTTATGATTGCACAAAGGCGTTAATGATTTAACATAGCCATGCAATGGTCCCTTTTCGGGCGCGGTTTCCAGAACACGGTCTCTCCTTTTATTGTCCAGAATGGTAAGTTAAGTGTCCACCATCGAATAAACACGCTCCTGGGTCTGCTTCTTTTCGGCATGGCTGGGAAGGGCAGCACAGAATTCAATAGCCAGACCGCTAAAAGGCCAGAAGGGTCTGTTAGCCTCGTATTGGCCGGGTCTAATAGCGCAGAGTCAATTTCTCCTCTTTGTGTAAACACCATAAAGGGCCCCCTTACCAGGTTTGAGTGTTTTGAGCTAGAAGTGTAATGCATGCATGGCGCTAACGATCACATCTGCCAAGATTTGTAACGCTACGCTCCCCGGAAGGAGGTGAAATGTCAGACTGAATGCCTCGTGCCCGTTATCTCACGGGCGCGCGCACCAATGTGGGGGAGGTGAAGTTCAACAAGGAATGGTCCTGTGTATGTCACAGTAGTACATGAAACTGCGAGAATTATTCGAAGCTACATGTGTAATTTGTGCAACTGTTGCTTGAATAGAAGAATGAAAGTTAATAGAAATATCAAAACATACAAACGGAATGTGTGCGCACTTTTCTTTAGTTTTTTCTTCGAATCGAGAGCGATGCGAGACTTAGCTGCCTATATTTCTTTTGTGTTCGTGTTCTCGCCGTTCCCGCGTCGTGCCGGCGCCAGCCCTGACAACGCTTAGCATGTTTTTGGTGCACCGTTCCTTACAGCAGTTCCAGTTGTGCGACGCGCTGTGTCGTGGTAAGGATACATGATCCAGGCCAGCCTCTCCAAACGCATAGACGGATAGAGCGAACGCCGAAACGATACAACACTGCTTGTGCGCACGACCTGGCTTGGGCATGTCATGTGCACATAGTGTAATCTTGCGTGCGCATGGCATGTTGATGCGTCAACGTCGTGTGATCTTCCGGCTCCGAGTTTCTCTGATACCGAAGAGGGCAGGGAAGGAATTTGGCTTGCGAGTGGCAAAGGTTTCAAGCTCATCTACCGGCATCATGCTTTCGCGGCTCGTAATGAACCAATTAAGACGTTCTTGTGGTACAAAGCTCTTCATTGGGCACGCAAGCACTTCCAGTATCTGACTAAAATTTCCAATGTGATCTGGTGAAGCGCCCTTCAAGAGTAAATTACAAACGAAACAAAAGCCATGTGCACATCTGATTTCTTTTACCTACTTTCTATTTTCCCCTGACGGCACTCCATGGTTTCGCATTCCCTCTCCATATTCCTGCTGCTGCGCTCAGGCACCTCCTGTTTTCTGCCCCCACCACGCCCAAGTCTTCAAGGAGGTGCTTCAATTCCATGAGAACACTGGACTGGAAAACCGGCGGTAAAAGCCGCCCGCCACGTCCCCTCGGCCATAGACGCCACTCTCCTCTTCTTCCCCTCTACTCTTCCCGCCTGGGACGTGCTCCCATTTAGGGTTGCAGAAATAGCGTCCCTTTCCTCTCGCGCCATGTCAGTGCGGTGGGGTAAGGTGGCCGGCGCGTCCCATTTCACTGCTGCTACCGGTTGCTTCCCGGATGTTTGTTGAACGAGGGAACTATAGGTTGTTGCACCCCATAAAGTTCCGAAACGTCAATTTTGCCCGGTAACATGAATTACGGCTCAAACTGTACTCGAAAGCAAAATTTAAGGATAAATGGCGTTCATATAGGCACCAATTTTGAAAATAGGCATTTATGGGCACTTATAGACATTTAGGCACAAACCCCAAAAATAGGCATTTATAGGCACTATAAAAACACTATACAAGCCCTCCTTTACCCCTAATTCATGCTCATATATCAAAGTGGCGCGATAGGAACGCAAGGAAAAAAATAGGCATTTGCCTATAATCCGGTCTCTAATTATCATCATGATCATATTCTGCTGCAGTTGTTCGTTCGGTTTCGGTTTCTCCAAAGCTCCGGTTCCGCCCTCGGTTACAGCAAGCAGGGCTTGCGCCTCCAAGCCGCCGAGATCGCGCGATTCTAAGCATGAAGTACCGATTGCGCTCTCCGGAGTTGTCCTAGTTAACCGGTGCGCGGCTAAATCCCTCCGAATTAATGAGCATCTGACACCATTGAAATATACACAGTTTTGCTGGGACTGCGCCGCGAGTCCGAGTTAACCGAATTTCCGAGTTAACGAGATCCTGATAAACGAGGTTTTACAGCAGCTGCGCCAAACACCGGCCGCGGAAAAGGTTCCGTCTCCTCCAAGGAGAAAAAGGGGCACTTGCCACCTCAAGCGATACTAGCCCATTCCCCTACCCAAGCTACACCAGCACCTCCCCCCCCCCCCTAACTAGGATGCTCCGCAGGTCAGCACCCCCCTAGACAAAATGCTTCCGACGCCCTTGCGTGACGAAAGCGGGAAAGAATGGGGAAACCACAACCACGCCCCTTTACGCCGCTTTCGCGGCCGCTCGGAAGGGGAGGGGAGACGAACGAACGGCAGCGGAAAGCCGAAGTGAACCGGTTTCCCGAGCGCTTGGCATGTGAAGGGGTGGCCCTCTGCTGGTGCGACGAAAGACACCCGCGGACTTCCCTTTTGTTCGCCACTGGGTCCCCTCGCTTCACGGCTGGATCGTCATGAAACGCGGGTTCGGCGTGAAACGGCGTCGGAAAATGGGGGGTTTTTAATGCATTGCGTCTATGGGGCTTTCGCCGGAACGGGACAAATCCGTTGTAAAATGCGGGTCGTCGTGAAACCGGGGGACGTAAAACCGGGGTTTCACTGTATTTTGTAAGCATTCTGTTGCAGAATGGAGGAGGGACAGTATGTGAAGACGAGAGGGAGTCACATGGGATTGGTTGAGGCTGGTCTGACGGTCAGGACGTGAGAATAGCCGCAGAACAGGCGGAGGCCGCATTCTTTCGACAGAAGGGATACAAAACGGTCTCTACACGACTAGGATTTGATCGAAACGAAAGCGCTTGGGCCCGGAGAATTGAATTAGCCTGTTCTGTGCCTGGCTCACCCCAATCCCACGCCAATAGTTGGCGAAAATTGCCACCGAACGACTCGTCAAATTGCGACACCACCTAGCATCCACTCAAGGCATTAACACAAATAAATTGTTAAAGTCATTGCACTCTTCAATCTCAAGCTTTAGAAAAACAATGCCTGCCAATAGTATTGATGTTCAGGTATGATAACTCTATATGTCTTCATGCGCTGAAAACATTTCTGAATTCCCTCAGCTGGCCTCATGGCTGTTTGCTCTCTCTTGTTCTGTCCCTCCTTCGTTCTGTGACAGAATGTTTACAAACCCCCCCCCGTAATACTTTTTTTACTCGCAGCTGTGCGATGAATGGGTGACTGGTTTTAAAAAGCGTTAAAGTAATGCCAATGGAATGGAGAGTCTCCCTTTCATGTCGCAGAAATATGCAGTGTGTTGTAGATGTTGGCTCATGTTCCGGAGAACGCGTCTATGGCGCGCTAGCATCTAAAGCTGGAAAGGCAGGCGGCATTTTGTGCCACCGTTTTTTTTCTTTTTTTTTTTTTGCATTTGCTTTTTCTCTGTTTCTCCTATTTGTGCGCCAAAAGTGCACCGTTACAGAGGCCTAGAGCTGTTCATGGGTATTTTCAGAATAGAATGTATGGACTAGGGTTCTTAGTTGGACTAGTTGGTTTACGATCATGGCGGCAGAACAGCGCAAAAACGGGACAGAGACGCACACAGGACACAGCGCTGTGTCCTGTGTGCGTCTCTGTCCCGTTTTTGCGCTGTTCTGCCGCCAAGAATGTATGGACGTGTGAAAATCCTGATTTGCAAATCCCTGTTATACCGCTGTCACATGGCAAGTCTAATGTAATTTACAATGAATGTCATTCGTTTGTAATGTCATTTGTTTGCTGTCTCACGGGGAAACTAAACACCATTCGATGAAAATGACATTTCCCGTCGAATGAGTTCCCGAAACACATTCGCATTCGATTTCGGACCGAATGAGTAGTCTCGACGCCAGGGACTTTTAGGGAGATGGCTGTTAACTTATGTAAACGTAACTTTTGTAATTTGTAAATACGTATCTTATTATTTACTAGATTAGCTTATTACTGGTTTGATGGCATAATAGCACGCGCGAAAGTTTCCAAAGGAAAGCTACTCTCAGCTACAGCGCCTGGACGCCGGCCATGTTTCATTTGTGCTCTGTTGTCATTGTTGCCTGTATCGCGGTTGTTGATCGTCCGATTGCACGTGTTGTGGTGATCAAGGTGGTGAATACGCGAAATTGCTGCCGCCGTCTCATTTCTGCAGCCGGGAAGTTAGTCGTGCGCCCACGCTTCAGTTCACTGTATACTCACGCCCGGTCATATCGTCGGCCCTGTTGGTTTTCAAGTGGCTCTTGGCTTGACTTCGTTAGTGTCGTGCAGCTGTGGCAACTTGTGTAAAACGGCTGCATTCATCTTCTAGGAGCAAGCACCTTTTTAGTGATAGAAAATTATTTTTGAGGATACGCGCATGTTACATGCAAGTTTTAATAAATTTTTATTTCTCCCAAAGCCACAGCTCAGGAGGGCTGAGGTCATGGTCATCATTTTAAAATGACATTTGTTTTCGTCGTGTGACAGCACACAGGTAAAATGACATTAAGGTCCGCTTAATATCATTCGGTGTAAATGACATTAGATTCGCCGTGGGACAGGGGTATTATCTTGCTACTGCTTTTATGAGCCATGACATGGGAATTTCTCTTAATTTTTTGTGTTTTTTTTCTTGGCAGGTACGAAGACCACCCAGCGGAAGAAAAGGCATCGGGGGCTGACGAACAGCTTGAGCGAGAAGCGGACGGCGACAGTGACCAGAAAACGCCTAAGGCTTCACCAGTGTCTGCGAAAAAGAATTCTAGGAAAGAAAAGTGAAGCGCATCGTCGGAATTAGGATGGTGCCGCTGCGGAGGAATGATTTGGGGGTCGTATTAAATTGAGGACGATGTTTCCAAGGTACTGAGCATTGCGGAAAGTGCGGGCACCGCAAGACGTTGTGACATTTGAAACTGCGAAGGAAAAGGAAACTGATTATGAAAGTTTCGCCAAGCATTCGCATAGGAAAATATTTGACTGATTCAGTTCGCGCAACCTGATTTGCTTCCAGTGAAACAATGGAGCACGCTGTAATGCTGACACGATGCCACGTGAGGCTAAGAGTCCCGGCTCGTGGCAGGTTTGCAGATTCGTTGGTTGTGGAACCAACTTGTTGCAATGCTGAAACGGCTCTTATGAAGGGTTTCGTTTCAGCTGAAAAAATCTGAAGCGTTTGCCGAGATAGTTTGACAACCTGTGTGGCAGTTTTTGCCTTTGTTGCTTTCTTATTTACCTTTTTTTTTTTTATCTCTGAAAGAGCTCTACGTTTTTGTAAGGCCCGATGTCTCAACAACTGTTCATGTGTTTCGTTGTTTACCGTTGCATCGAGATGGCAGCCGAGCAACTCATAAACCGAGCCATATCCAGAGTTGAGAGACAAGTTATGGAGCCTAAATATTGCAGAAGACGCATTCGGCTCATAACGTAATTTATTACAACATTGAGGCTATACCAAAATAAATTCCATAATCAATCTGGCTTGTTCAGGCGTCTATAAAATGTTCATTTCATAAACATTTGTGTTCCATCAAAACGCAAGTATTAGGACAAGTTCCACCATCATGAATTTTTTTTTTAGTTTTCAATAGGTCGTCTTTACCATTCACAGCCAAAATGTAAAAGTTTTTTCTTGCCGAACAGAATATTTTTGTACCTCAGTCCACAGTCCAAATGAAAGTAGAGGTTGGAATAATTCACGAGCATTGTTGTTTTATCACTTGATTTTGTAATAAAAAAAAGGGGGTGATGGTACCACTTGTCTTGTTTGGTTGTGCGCTTTCCAGCCAAAGAGAATAAAAGATGTTTTCACACCTGTTGGGCGACTTTGTGTGTGAGCAAAGCACTTGATTCATTGTCTTGAGATAAACTGAGCTAGTGTAGACCACTAGGAACAAGTTGAGACTGTAACTGAGCAGCTTGTTGTCGGCGTTGCCGTTTTGCCACTGCTTCCCGAGCTCTCACCCCGGGGTAGCTTGCTGTCTGCGTAGACGTTGAGCTGCCGCATGCCGCGCTCTCGCCTCCGGAGTAGCAGCTTGTTGTCGGCATTGCCGCTTTGCCATTCGCGGGCGAGAGCACTTTCACGATCGTTTTCATCCATGGCAGAAAGAGAATGTGGTCTAGAACGCACTTATTCTTCATTGTCATCAGCGTCATCATCACGACGTGTAGTGGGTTCCTTGCATGTGCTGTGCCGTGATGGCAGAAAGAGAATGTGTGGTCTGGAACGCGCGTATTCTTCATCATCAGAGTCATCGTCGGACAACGGACAAGCCTAGACCCTAAGATGCTTTGCCCCTAAAAATATCAGTACATATGTGCTGTCAACCACAGGTGCCATTCAGTCTCCCATGAACTGCCTTATTGGCAGCATTTGAGGTTGCTGTGAGCTACTGTAGAAACAACTGTGACTCCACTTTTGCTTTAAGTTTCCAGAGGATGGAGGAACCTTAATGAAAAAGTAGTAGTTTAATTAGGTAGTATCATTTCAATGTGGGCTGCATGTAGCATGGCACCTGTGCACAATTGGGTCACTGGACTGCATGCTTACATGTCCAAAAATTAGTTTAAATTGAACACTGGTAGTTGGAATGATGCAAAATCTTCGCTAAAATGCATATTCATTACAATCTGTGGTGAGGTACGAGGCGGAGACTTTTAGCTTAACAAAAAACTTGCACTTAAGAAGGCCCATATGTGCAACAAACAGTCTGAGAAACATTGTTCGCCGTGATAGTGAATGCCTGGAAGACATTGGTCTGAATTTAAAACAATGAAATGAGGTTAACGAACAAGACTGAGAAATGGCTGAACTAAGCAACGCTATGTAAAGCCCCATTTTGAATGGTTTACATAATGAAAGGACATTAAGATATTAAGAAAGATAGAGAGTATATCTTTATTTGAGGATATAGCTAAGGAGAGATGCCCCTACTACAGCTTACACACACAGATTGTGGTAAAGTGTACTAAAATTGGGTGCAACTGTAGAATATGCCAACGGGCGTGCTGATGATGATAAAGTGTGATGTTAGGCTTTAGTTGCCATAATAGCATTTTTGAAGCTACATCAAATTGAACGTGACTGTTACGTTCCCCCTAAACTGCACTGTGCCTGTACGCATACATATTCATGCCTGTGCTGCTCCTCGGCATCCTTGGGGTACAAGAAATTGAGCACTTCGACACCTGTCGCAGCGAAAACGCAAGTATTAGTAGCATCGGAATTCAGTTTCATAAATGTTGTGACACCCTCACAATGCATGTCACAGCAGTG
Organism: Rhipicephalus appendiculatus; assembly: GCA_030522465.1. Taxonomy (NCBI): domain Eukaryota; kingdom Metazoa; phylum Arthropoda; class Arachnida; order Ixodida; family Ixodidae; genus Rhipicephalus; species Rhipicephalus appendiculatus. The sequence continues at coordinate 35,891 of JALIZH010013994.1, read as the reverse complement.
GATGTCAGGGTTGCCGTTGGTGGCTACTTTGCGCCAAATTGGCTACTTTTGGACCCCGTTGGCGACGAAAATTTCCAGTTGGCGCCATGGCTCTTTTCTAGATTTGTGGTTTTACTTACTTAAAATGGCTATTTATTCATCAGTAAAGACTCTGTTGATAAAACCGCTTCTGTTCTATTTGGCTAGAAATTTGGCGATAATATCAAATGACATGGCTACTTTGGCTAGTGTTGGCGTGAGTTCTGGCGCCTTTTCATGTTCACCCAACGGCAACCCTGGTGGACGTTTACAGCCATAGAGTTTCCTAAAATTAACTAGAGGGGCCTCTGGCGCTGCGATCATTCAGCCACCATGGGAATGATGGGTAGTACACGGATTTGCCTAGTCTTCGTGCTTGCGGGCTTGAACGCACTTGTGGCTTTGTTTATTGTTGCGCTTTCGTTCTTTTTCGGAAAAAAAGAATGGACCGTTCTAAACTTCGTGAGCGTATTTGGATTCGTGAACCTAAAAAGGTAACGGCGGTGAAGCGTAACTGCAAAACCTTTGCTGAACTTGGTATTGCGGCAAAGCGAATTCAGGCCACACGCAGCCAAAAGAACGAAGACTAGGCAAGACTAGGCAAATTTGTGTACTACCCATGATTCCCATGCTGGCTGAAGCGCCCTGTGTTGCAGCCCCCCGCAGACACTAGCGCCAGAGTTCCCTCTAGTGTATTTATAGGAAACTCTATGTTTACAGCCACCATTGTGTTCTGGGAGAGAAAAGGCCACCAAATGGAACAAGTCAGAAACTCCATAAGATGCACATCAGTCATTTTTCCAGGCAGATAATTTAATTGTGACACAAGAAGGACACTGCATGACTGCTCAAGCTTGATTCTCTTGAGCAAGAGTCGCATATGTTCGACTCCCTGATATTTAAGAGCATAGCACTTTACGGGCCTGGCTTGTCGTCCATCCAGTGTCTCATGTCGCATGGTCACGCAACGGTCAATACAGGCATAAAACGAGGCTAACAATGCCCAATACCACTGCACTAAGCAGGTCTAAAATATAAACTGCTGATAACGAAGAATTAATCGCAATACTTTACCTAAAATCACGAAAAACCCTTCCGAGACATCGGGCTGATACCCTGCGCCACGCAAGAGAGGGCGCCACCACCTTGCCCGTACTAAAGTCCCTGTGCTAGAGTAACTCTAGCCCGTGCTAAGCACTTCCTCGCGTTTCACGGTAGTGGATCTGCAGTAAGCGCAGAATTTAAAACTGCGTAATTAATGCAGAATTTAGCACGGGATTTAGTACTTCACGAGGGTCTACACAAGAACGGCATTAGCGCAGGGATTTAGAACTAAACCAAGGGCTACGTTAACGCTACATGAACCGCAGAGATAGCGCTGGATTAGAGCAGAATTAGCGCTACGTCAAGCGCTGGATTTGTCCCGCTAACCACCGAGCAAATGCAACGAGAAAACAGAACCATTTCCTCTGCGATATAGCGGGGGGAGGCATCGTTATCAACAACATGGCGTCATCGTCGTCAGTGTGTTTTTTATCCGTCAGCTCCGCAGCTGGGCAGGTCGGCGAGCTGATTGCGTTCGACCTCGCCCCCTCTTTCTAACACGTGGATCGCCGTCGTGGCAGGCCGAGAAAAATGCTGAGCTGAGCCTGGCTTCCGGTGAGTAAACAACGATTCTCACGCCTCGGTCTTCGCTGCCAACGACCTGCGCTGGCGCGGCACGCAACGTGTGACCCCCGGCAACTTTCGGTCTCCGAGACAATTTTGGTTTCGAGTGCCCTGCTAAAAGTACGCCCTCGGTAAACGTCTAATCTAGCTCGCTCGCCGACCCGGCGACGCGAACGTGGAAAAACGCTGACGCGCACTGGTGATGTGTCGATCTCGAAATCGGCGCGCCTTCGCTGACGTGACAGGTGTCACAAGAAGCACAACCCGCGTGCCCCCCGTCTTCAGTTGCCGGTTTGTTGAGCGGGTTTGTCGCTTCGTTCTATGATGTATTAACTCCTGAGTGAGCTCAACATGCACTCAGCTTCATTACTCATTACATATAGATATTAATTAGCCGGCACGAGTAGTTCCTTACCGTCGTTTACCCGCCGGTTCTCTGTGATGTCGGTTATGTAGTAAGATCAAAGCATTCCTATCTAATAACACGCGGTGCTTTGTTGAGATCGCTACGCATGTAACACAAGAGCTTGTTTGGTATCGCGGCACATGCGTCTCAGATCGCTGCGCATAGTGGTTCTGTATCGCCTGACGTGTTATTCGTGTATCTCTCATGCTCGATCATTTCATTTTACAGAGGTCGTTAGAGGTGAAAGATGAAGGCTCTCATATTAGTCGGAGGCTACGGGACGCGGCTACGGCCTCTCACGCTGAGCAGGCCGAAGCCGCTCGTCGAATTCTGCAACAAACCGATGATGATGCATCAGATCGAGGCTCTCGTTGAGGTAAGTCTTGCGAGTTGAACTGACGAACTTAAACTTGACCTCTTATCACTTGTCGAACCGTACCAATTGACCTCGCCGCAGGCCGGTGTGAACCACGTCATTTTGGCCGTGAGCTACCGCGCCGAGCTGCTTGAGAAGGAAGTCAAGGCAGAAGGTGACAAGGTAGGATGTATTCCTGTACTACAAGTGTTGGGCAATGACAGCAATCGAAGTGACATCGCCAGATTGAATTAATATTGCGCATTCATGTCCATTACAGGGATTAAAGAATAGGCTGCATAATGATGTAAAGTTTATAAAGCTGAGCTATGAAGAAGCAAAGAAGTACCCCTCACTGACACTGCACCTCAAAGTTGCTCTTAAATCGAATGGCTTTCAACAAACTCATGGGGAAATGGGTATAGAATTACGTCGTTAAAATATATGACATTACACTGTTTGTCAATGTGTCTTCCTCAAAATATCGTCGCATGGTTTCTTAGTCTGTACTATTTTTCTCTGGTGTAAAAAAGTCTGACCTTTGTTTTGAAGTGATTGGACGTTAGCAGGTTTTCCTCGCATGCACACCGCCTTATACAAAAAGCTTGGATTCACTACTGCATTTGCTATCCTTTGCTTATTCGAACATTGCACTAGTGTGATTCTTCTAGATGCACAGTTTATTTTTCTCATCTGTCATTTCAGTCGCATTTTGCACATGCAGGGGATACTTGAAAGAAATTCGTTACGTGTTATTTTAAATATTCACATGTGATGCTGTAGCGACCACGCACTTGCACAAAAATCATGTGTTGATCACTGATTGGCTTGTCGAATTCTTGCCTTGCTCATTGTGGGATTTTGGAGTTTGTCGTAAGTTTCACATATTTTAATGCATAGACACTCAAAAAGAAAAATTTTCTTTCAACACGACCTCACTTTGACATAAACACTTGAAATTAGCTCAGCATTTCAAGGTAAACCTATTTCTTTATACACTTTCAATCAGCGCGTACATGTTAGGCACTCTTTATGGCTCGAGTGAGGTTAGATACGTCCATTTAGGACTGGCATCTGAGGATAGTGGCACCCGTGCATACATGATGCACAATTTATCATCCCTGCCAGGCAGGATGGATAGAACAAACACGTTTTTCTGTTGGTGGGATTTCCTTAGTGGTTACACTATCTTCCGTTGGCACAAAAAAAGTTCTCGGGGATTCCCAAGGTACACAATCTAGGACTCCAGTTAGACTTATCACTGGCCTTCACTGCCTCTTCCGAATATGTCCCGCCTGTGGTCTGGCAGGTAGGGTACCCGACTGGAGATAACACCGGGCCAAATAGATAGGCCAGCGTCAGTGTGTGCTCTCTTGTACACATCATAGCCAGCGGGTGGTGGTGGGGACTGGAGATACGTCAAGTGCACGTTGGCAGCTAAACATTCCAACTGGAGATGGGCCAACTGTCACGCATTGCAGAGGCTGTAAAGGCAGCCATGAATAGAGTATTTGCGGGGACGGGTACTAACATGCACCGATGAGAGAAGGCAGGGTGAAAGGACAAAGTATATCTAGGTGATTAGATGAATGAACCCTGACTTCGACTACATAGCAGCTCAGTGTTGTTAATTAGGTATAGGTAAGGGAAAAAGAAAAAGTGGTGGCATATTGTTTTGTTTATTACTATTTATTACTTACTTTCATAATCCCATGTTGCAAAGGCATTTTGTGAAGGCTCAGTTTAAATAAATTTGTGTCACATGTAAAAGACGGGACTTTTTTTCATTTTAAATTCATTCTCTGCAACTCTAACAAAATGGTTCATTCATTGTGACGCATCAGTTTGCAACAACGGCGGCTTCCTACCCGGAAGGTTACAAGGACATATGTGACTAGTGAACTAGCCGACCTCTGCTTATTTGTTGCCAGTGTACACTGAGGAGGCCACCTACATAGATAATGAAACGTTTATGTGATTTTGCTTCTAATTGTTGCATTAAGTCATTGTAAACCTTTTGCAATCACATTCCTCGCGTCTAAAGGTTTACCTTTGATAGATTTGGTTTAACGGGTTTCTGCGAAAACAAAATCATCAAAATAAATCTGTTCATGGACATTATGGCCCTGCCTGTAGTTTATGTGGGACTCTATTGGGGAAGCCTTCCTTTACAAGTTGTCACGTGCCTGTGCTCATGCAGCTGGGAGTGAAGATAACGCTTTCCCAAGAGGACGAGCCTTTGGGAACGGCCGGCCCTCTGGCCCTTGCCAAGGACCTCCTCGCGGATGAAAACGAGCCCTTCTTCGTCCTCAACAGCGACGTCATCTGCGACTTCCCGCTCAAGGAGATGGTCCAGTTTCACAAGCACCACGGCAAGGAAGGCACCATTGTTGTGAGTCGTCCCTTTTTGCTGGGAATTGCTCGTCACCTTGCAGGTTATCCACTCAGGCGACTCAAAGTGCACCTTTGAGGATGTACTTCAAGGCCATGTCTGCAACAGTGGAGCTAGTGTAATTTGCATGCACAGACCTTTTTCTGAATAATTTAGCCGTAATGATATTGTCACGATGTCAAAAAAAAAAAAGGTCATAACACACAGATAGAGAGAAACAGTGGCAGGTTTGTTGTAATGCAACACGTAGTGTACTTCCTCATCTTTGTTTTTGCCTTCGTAAGATTTTTCGCAGTATATGCACGTGGCACTCTTAAATGATTTCATGGTTGTGTAATTCAAATCGATATGGGTATATGTGCTGTTAAACCCGAACGGCAAAATAGCCTAATGTTAAAGATTGAGCATGCTTTCACAAAAGAGCACGTCACTTCACCTCACTTGAACTTAGACGTTCTATACAATATTTTTCCTGCAGTTGTGACAATCTATCCTTATACAGAAATCTATCAATAGTGTTCCGACGTACTTACATTTGGGCCCTTTCCTCATTTCACGTGCAATTGTTGGTGCATAAGTCTTCTTTGGTAAAGTGAGCTTCTTAGTTCCTGAAAAAGCCAATCGTTGGTGCTCACTTCATCTTCTTGCAGTTTATGTCATCTTTTTTTCCTCATTTTTCAGGGCCACAGAAGGGCACACTTTTGTTTGATTGGCTTACGCTTTGCCGATTTGCGTAGGTTACACGAGTTGAGGAGCCTTCCAAATATGGCGTGGTCGTGTACAACGAGGTAGGCTGCATAGAGCGGTTTGTGGAGAAGCCGCAAGAGTTCGTATCCAACAAGATCAACGCTGGCCTGTACATCTTCACACCGGACATACTCAAACGAATAGAGGTAAGGAAGGCTCCGCACTTGTCAAGGCTTGGCCTTCCTTGTAGACTTCGCTGGTAAAGAGGTGTTCAGCGGGGCCTAAGTGGCTTAAAGTGTAGCAGACGTTTAAGAAGCAGCTTTGCGTTGGGAGCTGCTACATTTGCTTGTGAGCACATGGAAATAATTTTCCTGGTATACCACTAGACCGACACTAAAAAGGGCCAGTAAACAGGCTCGGACTTTTTTTTTACACCCCCAAACAAGCTCGCTAATTTGTACAGTAGACCGCGGCGATAACATCATGTGAATATTACAAAGCTGTGCGCCGTGCAGTCATTCCATTTCTAAAAACAATTTGAGAGAACTTTTCCCATATCTCACACGAGTCATTTCTCAAGGGCACTTGACATCACGTTTCGAAAAACATCGATATTGGCCTCCATAATGACTAAAATCAGGACATCGGTTCTGCAATATAGAGTGTTTGTTCCGCGGTGATGTTTCAGCTCATAGTGGCTGCATGGGGTGCCTCATGAAAAAAAATGCTCGAGACCGGTCCCCTTTCCGTAGCTGACCCAAACAAAGTCTTATGAATTGCAATAAGCAAAAAACTAATGCGAATACCATTCAGCAAATTCACAACACCTTATTTCGTGTGAAGCCGTGGGCCGCTAACAACAGGTCTGTGGGTTGCATGCGGCCCGCAGGCCGCGTTTTTGACACTTATGATTTAGGGGCATGTTAAAGGCTGGAAATTTCTGGAAATTTCTGTCCCTCGTGATCATATTGTGGTTTTGGTACACTGAACCCTAACGATTATTGTATTGACTTGACATGCACCTCTCAGGTGAAGCCGACGTCCATAGAGAAAGAGGTGTTCCCTGCAATGGTGTCCGAGGGCCAGCTGTATGCCATGGAGCTGCAGGGCTTCTGGATGGACGTCGGTCAGCCCAAAGATTTCCTCACCGGGATGTGCCTGTACCTTCAGTCGGTGCGAGTGAAGAGCCCCGAAAAACTGCTGCCACAGGGGCCAGACATCGTTGGCAATGTGCTCATGGTGCGTGCGCCTACGGAAGATTTACGTGATTAATTATTCATTGATTTTTGTTGATTTGTCGCAACACATGTGATTGGAGGTGAAGGGAAAAGCCGTTCAAGAATGGCTTGAGGGAGTCCTTCGCCTCCGTACAGGCAAAGACAGTGGCTGAAGTACAAACATTTTGTTCACACTGTTGATACATACGATTTAAGGTTAACCATTTTAAACCTAAGAGTCGGAGAAAGCTGAGCTAGTTGGTAGGTATCCATGGTAAAGAGACAAGGTGGGCAAACATGGATGCACGAAAAAAGTCAGGACGCCGCAAACACCAACTAACAACTGAAAAGGCACACAACGGGGAAAATAAAGAGGCACAAAAACTTATCAGTGCATGCCCACGCTACAGTCGCCAACCGATTTTTCGGACTTGGCGGGGACCGTGAAATAGTCCGAAAAATCGAACAGTCCGAAAAAAATGGTTAAGACATGAAAATGAAGTTTATTTGGATCAGAGAAGCGTAAAAAATCCCCCCAAAATGCCATGCTTCATGCTGTGGTTGGAGACGAGCAGATTTGGTTGTAATTGGGCTACGGTAACATCGTCAGCGCGTTGGCAATCGCTACCGCCGACCGTTGCGGGCGGCACAGTTGGTGGCTCCATGGCCCCAAGCAAACAAAACTTGATGCTGGTCGCAAAAAGATGCATGCAACGTCTCGCCTGTTCGGTGCGATTTAACGACGCGGTCTGGGGTTCTTTTACCTGCACCGACACCGCACTGCATACGCGATCCTCCAGCATTCCGCCTCCATCGAAACGCTACCGCCGCGGCCGCAATCGAACCTGCGTGTTTCAGGTTAGTAGCCGAGCACCATAACCACTGCGTGCCACTGAGCAACCGCAACAGTACGAAACATGCGACGCGCACGACGGCCCAAACATACTTGACACACCACCAACACGACCACGTGCGTCACGACGACCGGCAAAACAAACGCATTGAGGAAAAAAAAAAGAAGGCCTAGCGGATCCCTACCGGCGTATTAATGATGACGATAAGGCTGACCGAAAAAGAAAGGTTTTGCCAGCCAACGAAGATCGGACACGGCCTCCGAAACTAGAAAATTGTGCGCGTTTGCGATCTTGAAGGCCACACAACTAGCCACTGGAAGCCAAACTCAACCAAACCAACAGAAAATCCAACATGGTGGCTTTCAAAATCGAGCGGCGCGGCTCAAAACAAGCGATTTAGTCCGGAAAATCGAACTTTAGGGCATAAATTCGTCCGAAAAATCGGTCGCGAAAATGCATTAGTGCTATGGGAACCTTGACGGTGCATTTATGAAGTCCGAAATATCCAACAAGTCTGAATTTTTGGAGTCCGAAAAATCCGTCGGCGACTGTATAGGCGAACCTATCAATCCGACACGCGTGAGGTTCTGCGTGAAAGATAACTATTCAGACAATTTACTTCTTCTTTATGCACGTTAATCGATAGTTCGTAATCACGCATGCGCTACGACTACAGTCGCCGACCGTTTATTCGGACGCCGATAATTCGGACATGCCCGTTTATTCGGACACCCTCGCGGCACCGCCACTCGTCCCATTGAAGTAATGTAAACTCACGACCGAAAATTCGGACCCCCCACGGCGCGCCGTTCGATATTTCGGACTCCGGCTGGCTGTCGAGAGCGGCGTCGAACTCCACGATCAGCTGTCCGCGATGTTTACACACGTGTTCACAATATCTTCGCTAGGTTGCCAGCACTGTAAGGTTGCACTGTGTATGGCTGGACATCATGCCATTGTAAAAGTGCAGAAATTACAAATGCCAATCTCGAAGGCTATGTGTTTTGGCGACACGTAATGGGCGTTTACGACTTCAGACAGCCGATCCATTGAATAGCTACCACAACCAAACAGCAAGCCAAGCCAAGCCACGCTCGGAGTCTGCTTGGTGTGACGTTCAAAATGGCCGCGCGCACGAAACGGACCAAGGAAGGACGGAATCACGAGCTCTGCAGCGCGAACTAGCCCGACGTCGTTCCCTTTTGGCATTTGAAAGTTTGCTTGTCAGTTGTTTTGTGGCTAGGCCTAATCTACTGAAATGGCTACGACAGCTACGACGCCACTCATTCCATCCGCGCGGTCGGTACTAACGAAGAAACGCGGCAACCACAAGACATTGGGGATGGCGAAAAAGGCCACGATTATTCGCCAATTCGACGGCGGCCGAGCTCAATACGATGTTATTTGAGAGCTTTCGCCGAGTTGGGCGATGATGAGATCGTCTGTCGGGTCCCCGAATCAGCGTAGGTGAACAGCGACTCCGATGAAGCGCAGGCCGTGGCAGCGCTACAACCTGCGGTTATGGCCAAACACTGGTTGAAATACAGCCCGACTCGGTCTTCTGTGACTGTGCTTGTGTGCAGACGTGCATTGACAAGCTTTTCCGGCCACTGGGCCAATAAAGGTGCTTTTTTCCTGGTGCATCCTTTTATTCGGACTCTCGATTATTCGGACTTTTCGGTGGTTTCCGCCGAGTCCGAATAAACGGTCGGCGACTGTATTATCGATATGCAAGGCCTCAACGATTGAACGCGTTTCTTCATTGTGCCACTACAAAATCGCATTCATTGATTTTTGGCATGCACTTACCCTCTCGACAATGTAAATATAGATTAGATGAGGACCCTTCAACCATAGCCGCCATCTTGCAACTTATTAAGCGCCATTGTACATGTACAGTTGGCATCAAAAGTTTAGAGTCCACTAGGACTGAGAAGACCATATTTCTCAGTAACTTTGGACTGTATTTGATCAAACTGGACAGTACGCATGTTGTTAGCATGTTTTACAACAGGCCTGAAATCTAAATTCTAGGTTCGCTGCTGAACCAGCAGGTATTCAATTGCACCCATTTGTAACGATACCGGTTTTAACAATGTATCCGTTATAAGAACGAGAAGCTGCTGCACCGTCAAATTTTGTATGTCTTCTATGGTGAAATAACTCTCTTACAAGAATTCCTGCACACCACATTATCAGTTATAACAATGAATTCTGGCTACTTGGTGTCCATGCTGAAAGGTAATGGAAAGCAATATTATTGCAGAGAGAAGAAGAAGAAAACGAGAAATTCATGCTGCTGAACCCCCGCCCACAACTCTAACGTCTACTGCGTGCTCGTACTATATGACTGGTTTTGTAGCCTTCTCGGTATTATTGTCAGGCATGCATGCCCCTTCAAATTCACGGTATTCTTCACCGTATAGCGCGATGGCATTGTTGCAAAGCTGACTTTTGAAATACTCTACGGCACGGGAATGGCATCGACTTCTGTTAAGGCACTTTTGGATATGCAATTTGAGTAAAAAGTTGAAACTTTTAAGAAGTTTCAGCATCCAAAACTTCAGATGTTGTCATACTACGGCTCTATGGGTGTTGCGGCAACCCATGAAAGTGTCCGAATTTTCAAGCGTGTCTGAAAGATTGGCAGCTTTGTCATTCTTATCACTGATGTTTGTTGGCATATCCTATCCAATATTATAGTTTTCTCACAAGAGCAACCCGTTTTTAGCAATTATCATTTATAACAATGGAATTTTCGTGGCACTTGAGTATTGGTATAAGTGGGTTCGACTGTATTCAGTTTTTTCTTATCTCTCGTGGTCCTTACATTCAAGTAGCTCAGTACAAACACAGTGATACCTCGATATGGCAAAGTCTAATAGAACTCAAAATACCTTTACTAGACTTATGCCTGCGGATCCTGATGATCTTTTCATTTACTTCATTATAAGCAGTAAATATCCATATTTAGTAGGCATGTGCGAATAGTAACTTTTAGGTTTGAAGCAAATTCGAAGCAAATAGAGATTTGGTGGAATAATTTCGAATCGAAGTCGAATATTGGGATTGCATATTAAAAAAAATGAACATACCGTATTTACTCGCGTAATGAACGCACTCGCATAATAAACGCACCCCCCAACTTCAGTCGTCAAAATTTTGATTTTTTTTTTCTCCCGCGTAATAAACGCACCCCCCTACATTCAACTGCTGCAGTCCCGCGAACCGAAAAGTGGCGCCTCCTTCCCATTGATCTTTTCCGTTTTTTATTACGCCGGCCTCCCTGGCCTCCCCTCGGTTCGCTTCCTGCAAATACGAAACTTTAAGGCCTAACCACATGCACGCGATTTTCGAGCGAGGCGACAGGATTTTCTGTCGCGAAGGGGCCATCCGTCGCCGTCGCAGGCATGTCGCAGTTTTCTGGAAAACCAGAAAAATTCGCTTGTCGCCAAGAAAAGTGCGTGCACGACGGACGAAATCGCGATTCGAGCCTGCGTACTACGTCAGCCGTTCCCGCGTCCCCGCTTCAGTCCGCGCGGAGCGATTCGTGAAACGACGGATGCTCGGGGAGCAAATCCTCATTTCTAGCGTGAATTCTCCCCTGTCGTGTGAATGCTGGTTGCGGAGGGATCCGAATTGTCCGAATCGCATCATATGTCACTTGGCTGATTCGTCCGCGATCACGTCCGTCGTGTGAATACAGCTTTACATGGTGGCACCCCTGATCCTCGCTTCGGTTGCAATTTGCTCTTCCGCGCGTACTTGAAGAAACGCAAGATGTAAGCTACCTTTTTACAGTCACATCTCACGCAGAGAGCGAGGTAGCGGCCCGTATTTTGTCGTTAAGCTTGATCGCGACGGTTTGTTTTGATGCTTCGGTGGTAGCTTGCTGCAATGTCAACGTCGTCGTCGCGCGAGTTTGCCACGCTGCAAAGTGCGTCGGTGCGTCGTAGCGTACGCTTCCGGCCGCCCCTCGAGATCACAGCAGATACCTGTCGCGATTAAACAAAAGATCGCGAAAAAAGAAAGCCGCGAAACGCTTTTATGGCGTGCGCGGGCACAGCTTGCAGAAGATAGCGCCGTCAACCACCGAAGATGAGTGAAGTGCAATAAAGAAGCTGTTTCCAAACAGTGTGCGCGTACGTTAATTGCAAAAGGTTAAGCTACCCAACTTTTTTTTTTTTTGCATTACCGCATTTTCTGCTCATCCCGAAAAAGTTTTCGTAAAATTTACCCCGCATAATAAACGCACCCCCCCCAACTTTGCTTCAATTTTTCGGGAAAAAAAGTGCGTTCATTACGCGAGTATATACGGTATTTGTCATGACCCAACTAACCTGCGCAATGGTTTTTAAAATTGAAACAAGGCATGTGCAAATGTCATTCTTTTTTGTTCAAAGGGAAGTGGAAGCAACTTTGAATGGTAGCAAAATTTGACTTTTGGTGGAATGCAAGTGATAACCTGTAAAATATATTATGTTTCAAAATTTATTCAGAGCATCTAAGCAGGTATAACAAGCTTTTAAACTTAAAAAATGATGAATCAATGTTAGGGCAATACACTCAAACCTCATTATAACGAAGTTGCATCTTACACGAAAATAAGTTTGTTATATGCGAAAATTCGTTATAAAGGTATATTCCTAACACTGCATTTATTGCAAGACTATTTTTCATTTACTTCGTTATAACCGATATTTCGTTATAGCCGGGTTCGTTACATCAAGGTATGTTCATTTAACCTTGAAGTGGTGTTTCGTGGCAGTGTGGATTTTCTCTGGATAGATGTATTCACTAAATAACACCCCTCCACTGCAGCTAAGCCACTTTTACAGGGGGTTACATGCGGTTTATATGTGTCTATTAGTTCATTTTGAATACATTGAAATTTCGAATAATCTAAATTCATGTCGAAGTGAATTTGAATACTGTAATATTCGTTCGAATATTTGAAGTGCTTGAATATTTGCACATGCTTAATATTTATGCTGATGAGGTTTAACTGTTATACATGTTTGAATGCCATCACCAGCCAGTTCTAACTTGCTCTGCTGATATTCGTCACACTGCTAAGTTCAAGGCCGTTGGTTCAGTTCTTAGTCCACAGCGGCTGCATTTTGAGGGAAGGGGTGAGGGAAAAATGCGAGGACACTCATATACTTAGATTCTTTTCTTTCTTTTATGAGTCACAATCTTTGCTTATTGTTATTATTAATTTTAACACTATACTTCCCATTACTTGCTACTGATTTTATAGTCTTCGATTGGGATTATGATGTTGACATTTTATGTGCATGTATTCAAAATGCTGCTATGTTTTCCTTTTTTTTCTTTCAAGTTATCTTCCTGTTTTAATGTTTACTTACCTCTTGGATGCCTTGTTTGAATGATCAGTGACCCAAAACACCTGTAACATGCTCTATGTATCACCTTAGTTTCCCTATGTACCTGCTAAGCTCTCAGCCGAGAGTGACAGTATTAAAAATAAATAAATGGAATAAAAAGATGCATCTTGAAGAACCCCAGGCGGTCGAAGTTAATCCAGTCTCCCCCACTACACTGTGCCTAACAATCGTACCACCATTTCATCATGTAAAACTGGATTAATCCATTCTCATTTTCTGCTCCAGGACCCAACGGCTAGGATTGGCAAGAACTGCCGGATCGGTCCCAACGTGACCATAGGGCCGAACGTGGTGGTTGAAGACGGGGCTTGCATCAAGCGGTGTACTCTGCTCAACGGGGCGACGATAAAGTCCCACTCGTGGCTCGACTCTTGCATCATTGGCTGGCGTTGCACCGTCGGGCAGTGGGTGAGCTGCGCTTCTTTCTGCCCCGTTATTAAAGCAGGCATTGTGAGAAAACACTTATTAGAACAGGCATTGTGAGAGGGGACCTGCAACACCTTTTGAACACGGTGCCAATCAGTAATCAAGGCTCCTGCGAAGATATGGGCACTGCAGGCAGCAGGGAACTTACAATGAGATCTTAGACAGCTAGAAATCGCTCACTCTTCTCTCGGCAAATTCCGCGATAGACTGACCCGATTGCGCCAAGGTGGGCAGACATGGCCATTGGCAAATTTGAGCTTTCGTGGGCTACATAGCTGCCGCAACGACCACTGGGTTTCAGCACGTACCTGTGCCATGCTCAGCAGTGCTATAATTACGCTGGCAGCCTTGTGATCACACCGAAAGTGAGTCTTCACGTTCAAAGAGAAAAAGGAAGTGCGCGAGGTCATGACGCGTGCTTAAAGTGGGTACATATTAGATGCGAAGCATCCTATGCTCGGGGCTATGTCCGTCCCTCCGTCCCGCGTCCCTCTAGGAATCCTCTACTCTACGGAGCGGCACCCGCGTCCTACACCCGCACAACGCATGCGCGTCCCCTCCCCCTCTCTCTCCTCTCCTACGCTCACCTCCCTTCTCTACACTCACCCCCTTTTGGCATGTCATAACGGGCCAAAACCGTCATAGAATTATAAGGCTTACTATTGTGGGTACTGTGGATTCAGTATTGAGTACCTGGGGTTTTTTAACGCGCACCCAAGTTTACAGGCACAGGCTTTCTCCATGCCGCCTCATCTAAATTAAGGCTTTCATTACCAGGAATCAAACATACATCCTGAGCTCTCACAGCTGAATACCTTAGGCGCTAAGTTACCATGGTGGGCTTTTATAAAGAATGATGAAGCTTGCACTGGCCGTACAAGACTTGAAACAGCAAAGCTGGTTGATCCTTGCAATAATGAGCCTCTCTTCAGGTGTACGGGACCTTCCTCGGGTATCCCATAGCCGGAACTGCCTTGGTACGATGAGGCACAGCTCCTTTATAGCAATTCCGAAGACACACATGCTCAGTAACTCTATGACGTATTTTATGACGTAGACAGTTGCTAGGCGGCACCAATTTTAGACTTGGCGCGTTCTCTACACAGCTGCCGCGTGGTGCATGTGCAGCTTGACGTGACGTCAACCCAGCTGTCGCGGTAGTCGGGTGTAGCACCTCCTCCGTCAGCTTGGCGCCAGTGTGGCTTCAGCGCACGCGCGGCTTGGCGTGACGCCCTGTTATCAAAGTGCAGCGAGGCCAGGTGGTGCACAGCTGTTGCAGTTGCTGTGGCAACATCGTGACACTGTTTTCTCCTTACAGCCATTGTCATGGTTCGACTTACAGCTTCCTTGTTAAAACTTGGAGGACGCTTGAGCTTCGCCTTCAAGAGTACAGTGCAATAGCGTAATTGAGCCCCATTTGCATCGCCTTCTCAATCGCTAGCCTGGCTTCACTTCTTAGTGGACACCATTCTGGAAGGAAAGGAACGTCTGTGCACGTAATATTAGCCGTTTCAGACTATCCTTGGATGTCTATGCGAGTACAGTTGCAAAGTTCCCACTACGGCATCATTCTTCCTTTTGTGAATAGGTGACGTACTCACTAGGCGTCCGTAAGGCAACACGTGCACCCGCGCAGCTGTACACTTTGTTGGTGCTGTTGCTGTTAATGATGATTAATTATGCCTGTGCGCTTTATAATTGGTGGGTCATTAAACCAATCACTTGTTGTGCAATGCATGTGCCTTTGCATCTGGTGCGATTCTACTCTCACACATAGTAATCATAAAGGTTTTTTTTAGAAATATGGTATAGTGCCAAGCAGTGACATGGCTCTGAGGTAGAACAGCTGCTTGCCACGTGGAAGTCCAGGGTTTGATTCCCTCTACAACTGAACATTTTTATTATTTATTTATTCGCATCTCCTTCGAATTTTCACTCACTGGCTGATCTCTCGCTCACAATCAATGACATTGACACAAGAATTTCGGTGAAACGAGCTCTTTAACGCTCTCGCGTTAATTAAGAAGAATGGTGTTCTATGCAAAGCAGTGTTGATGCCACTGTTTCTGTAAAGAGTAATCGCATTCATATGCTTTCCACAGGTTCGAATGGAGAACACGTCTGTTCTGGGGGAAGATGTTTTCGTCAAAGACGAGATCTACATCAACGGCGGCAAGGTGCTGCCGCACAAAGCCATCTCAGACTCTGTCACAGAGCCGCAGATCATCATGTGATTGCAACGCGTTTTCTTTTTTTTTTTTTATACCATATTTTTTTACCTGTAAGCTTTCTTACTGCAACTTTTTTGCATTAAATGTTCTAGGAACATATAACATGTGACATTCATTCTTACACCTTTGATCCAATTCAAGGAAACTAAGAAAGCATTTTCATGAAATTGGGTCTGGGTGTGTTTCTGTGATGAATGGTGCCCCTATAGATTTGAGAAATTTAGTATGTTTTGGTTTTGGGATGTTTCATTAAGTGCACATAAAGGTTGAGGGATGCTTTAGTTTTGCCTCAAGAGTAGAACACGCCAGCATTATTGGGTTCTGTTTGCATTGCCATCTCAATCAGTAGCCTCGCCTTGCTTCTCAGCAGACACCTCAACCATGCCTCAAGGAAAGGAATGTATCTGCGAGTAACATTGTCCATTTAATTAACGCTATCCTAGAATGCCTAATGCAAATATGGTTATGAAGTGCCCACAACGCCATAAATATTCCTACTGTGAATCCGCGAAGTACCTACTAGTACATGTCTGTAAGGCACTACGCAAACCTACGCTGCTGCTCACTTTGTTGAAGCTTTTGCTGCTGATAATTAAAAATATTAGCGCTTTGTAATGGATGGGCCTGTAAACCCCTCACTTGTGCAATTCACATCCCTTGACATCTGGCGCAATTCCACGCTTCTACCGTGCAATGTTACAAGCGTTAAGGAGACGACCTGCATTATATTACATTTGTGTAGGGGTTTTTTCTAAAGCAGTTCCAAGCAATGGCATGGATCCATGGTAGAACATCTGCCAGCCTCACAGGAGGCCTGGGTTCGCTTCCCACTAGAACTGAAAATTTTTTTTATTTGCATCTATCTTGAATTTTCAATCAAGGACAATGCTGATTTTTCACTCACCATCAACGACATCGATGCCAACACAGGAACTTCTGAGAAGTGAACTCTCTAATGCTATCGTGTTAAAATTGTATGTGGGTGCAGTCCCAAGAAGAAACGGTTACCCCACTGAACCACCCAAGCCCTCCAGACTGTAAAGTCTTTACCCTAATAATATCTGGGGCAACATCACCGTATAGCCTCTTTCCTGCAACATGCACTCGGTGCACCGCAAACAGTGAAGGGAGGCCCATGCCATTCACAAGCATTACGGTGTCAAGCCTTCACAGCATACACAGACTTAATGTCTTACGCCACCCTTCAAGGACTTGACTCTGTTCATTAGGCTTGTGCGAATAGTGAATTTTAGGTTCGAAGCGCATAGTGATTTTGGTTGAATAATTTCGAATCGAATTCGAATAGTATATATCACATATTATAAATAAAAATAGGCATATTTGTAATGAGCCAACTAACCTGCACAGTATTTTTTTTTTAATTGAAACAAGGCCTGTGCAAATGCCTTTCTTTTTGGTTCAAAGGAAGTGGAAACAACTTTGAATAGTAGCAGGATTTGACTTTCGGAAGAATGCAAGTGATAACCTGTAAAATATGTTACATTTTAAAATTTACTATACTTAGAGCATATAAGATGGTATAACAAGCTTTTAAACTAAAAAAAATGATGAATCGATGTGAGGGTAATATGTTCATTTAACCTTGAAGTGGGGCTTCGCGGCAGTGCGGATTTCCCCTGGGTAGATGTTTTCACGGCTTAGCATTCCTTCATTGCAGTGAAACCATCTTTACAGTGAGTTACATGTGGTCTGATATACACCTGGATAGGCGCTTTCACGGCTTAGCACCCCTTCAATGCGGTGAAACCACCTTTACAGGGGGTTACATGCGGACTAATACTATACACCTATTCGTTCATTTCGAATACTTCGAAATTTTCAACAATTTAAATTCGAATCAAAGCGAATTCGAATACAGTAATATTCGTTCCAATATTCGAAGCATTCGAATATTCGCACAAGCCTACTGTTCATGCTTTTAAGCTTCTGTCCCAGCTAAGAAGAGACCAAGAAACATTTGCATAGATTGCGGCTGCGTGTTGCATATACACGAAAGAGCGAAATGAGCAAGACCCCAACTTCAGTGTGTGTCACACGTCGGAGACTTTTCACCACATCCTGTTCATGTGCCCTCAATACGCGACCGAAAGACGGTCATCTAAGTGCGTCATATATCATCTGGACTCCTGACCCTCTTTGGAGGAGAAGCTTTTGGATGCTTGGCAACATGTAGGCCATGTCCAACAGAGTTTATTAAAGTGCCTGCTTCAGATGCATATTTCTTTATTTTTGAGTAGATTTTGATGAAGCTTTCAGAGCTTATGTATTTTTATGTCCCGATTTCAAATATGCAATTATTTTTCTAATACAACTTGCTGTTTTTAAAATATCAAATATTTCATTTATATTGTTGGAAGCAAGACTTATTTATAAATTGTGAGAGTTATAAAGGAAATCAGCATATCACAAAACTTCCAATTTGTGTCTGCTGCATTGTAGGCAATGAACATGACGACAATGCTGCTCGATCAGCTCTTCAAGGTGACAGGCTCGAGACAATACTTTTATCGAGGACCGATGCTGCTACACAACTTCGAGTGGTTGCACAAGAAATCACTCTCTCAACTTGGAGTGCAGCAAATGGACTGCGCAACCAACCGCACCATTGCCCGCACACTGTATACGTCTTCAGACACCTACTGGACTACGCCGAAATGATGCCACTCTGCTTTGCCGTTTATGGCTCAGAGTGGCTTTCGCGAAGTCATTCTCCTTTCGAATCGAAATGGCTGACAACCCTTTTTGTGACAATTGTGGTCGCGAGGAAACATTACAGCACATCTTTTGTGACTGTCCTCGCTACAATGCGCAGAGAAAATCTCTAGCAGCCGCTCTAGCTCGCATAGATCGCAGACCGATGACGGCAAAAACCATCCTGGAATGTTGTCCTGAGAGGTCATCGCGGGTGAAGGTGACGAGAGCAGTGCTCAACTTCTTGAAGACAACAGACTTGCACCGGCGGTTATAGGCTAATGGTGTTATCATGCCTGTGAAGTGTGACTGTGTGTGCGTGCTCTCCTCTCACTCTTTCTCCGTCTTTAGAACTCCCCCATCCCTTTCCCCAGTGTAGGGTAGCATACCGGTCCTTCTAGACTGGTTAACATCCCTGCCTTTCCTTTACCTCCTGTTCCTTCTTTCCTTCTCATTAATGTCCGAATATCCGTCAAGGTAATGTATATGGGGTGTACGAATATTCGAATTTCGAATCGAATAGTGCTTAATCGAATTATCCGATTCGACTTTCGAATTGCTAGTGTTCGAAGTTTCGAATAATTTGACTGGATGAATATCTGAAACGTGACAAAAGCCGATAGTGCAACTTGGTTAGGGTGGCGCGTCAAAGGCTAACGCTCACCTCGTTACAGAAGCCTTCCGTTAAAACGTTCACCGATATACTAGTTCAAAAGTGAGCGCATGTTTATTTTAAAGCAGGTTATGTCATTTCCGCACACGATGGCTCCAGCAGAATACGCCAGAGAACAGTCTGGAATACTGTCGAAATGCTAGCGTTAAAAAATAACTTGCACTGAGCGTTTCACTGACGCCGCGCGCTATCCGGACGGACGACGATTCGCTATCGTCGTGATTAACACAGAGAAAACAACAACGCACGCAGCTAGTGTCAAGACCCGACACCCGGAGGTAGCTGAAGAAATAGCCATTGCTCTGGCTATGACTGACGCCGAAACTCAGACTGTCCTCAGTGACTCGCGTACAGCAGTACGGAATTTCGCTAAGGGTAGGATTTCGATTGAAGCCCTTCGCATACTGGTGCATGCCGGCCAGATTTCCCAGACTGCCTTGATCTGGATCCCCGCCCATATGGGTGAAGTCTGCCCGCACTTCCCCAACCTTAACGAGGCAGCGCACTCCGCTGCACGCGACGCGATAACCCGTGCAGGAGGCGATGGCCTTGTCGACGAGTATGCGGACCGGGATCGACTTACGGGATACAACGAACTGACCAAGGCGTTCTACTTGGCTCGGCGTCTATCCTCCGTCTCGTGGCACTCTATGCAGAGCCCAAGCAGTTACCTGGCGACAGCTGCAAACTAGCACTTACCCCAATCCACTGCTATATCACCTAATATACCCTGAGATCTATAGCACCAGCATCTGTAAGGTCTGCCAGACAGACACAGCTACGCTTAAGCACATGCTCTGGGAATGCGAGGCTAAAGCCAAACGAATTAGTCCCGATGTTCTCTCGGCGAGGTGGGAAGCCGCTCTGCGCAGCTCCAAGCTCGCCGACCAACTGTGGGCAGTCCAGCAGGCCCGTGAAGCGGCGGAGAGGCAAGGCCTTGACGTCCCGACATGGGAGACCTGAGCCCGGGCCATTAATCTGCCGGACAATTAATAAAGTTTTTCCATCCATCCATCAGACATTATAGTCAAGACGTTCAAAAATACTTGAATGAGCTCTTCTCCCTAATAAATTATGATCCTCTGAAATAGTGGAAAGGGCATAGAGCTGCACTTTATCCAGGTATCGCAAAAATCGCTTTGCGATACTTGCACATCGCTGCTACTGAGGCGTTCATTGAGCGCTTGTTTTCAACTGCAGGAAAGAGCGTAACATCATGGCGAGAAAGCTTGATGCAAGGTCATGTGGAACAGCTTGTGTTTCTGCATGACAATTTGTAGTCTTTCGGTGGCATTCTTTTTTTTTTTATGGTTCACTCACCGCGTTATGTGCTCGAGGACATGATGAGCAAATTGCATTTCTTTGTTCTTTCTTTTAATTTTCAACACAATCTTTGGTATTCAATTGCAATATTCGACATTTTGGCCACTATTCGGCACTATTCGATTCGAATTCGATTCGACATCAAATTTCACTATTCGCACACCTATAGCATATGGGCAGTCATGTCCCCTAGAAGGATGATTTTGGCCCCATTACAATTCCTTAATATCTGTACTTATGCAATCCACTATCTACTGATAGTGGATTGCATAAGTACAAAACCACAAGTTCAAAAAAGAGCCATGGCGCCAACTGGAAATTTTCGTCGCCAACGGGGTCCAAAAGTAGCCACTTTGGCGCAAAGTAGCCACCAATTTAGACGCCATCAATTTTTCGATATTTCGAAGATTCATTCAATTTGAATCGAATAAATATTGGATTGATTTGCGACCAAAAAGGTAAGTCTATAGCCTTTGGGGAGACCATCAATTTTTCAAAATTTGCAAGATTAATCCCATTTGGATCGAACATTTTTTAGGGAATTTCAGACCAAGAAGGTAAGTCTATAGCCTTTGGAAACCATCCATTGTTCGATATCTCGAAGAATAATCCCATATGGATCCAACAAATTTTTAGGGGATTTCCAACAAAGAAGGTACGTCTATAGCCTTTGGAAACCATCAATTTTTTTGACATTTCGAAGATTCATTCAATTGGGATCCAATAAATTTTGGGTTGATTTGTGACCAAAACGGTAGGGAATTTCAGACCAAGAAGGTAAGTCTATAGCCTTTGGAAACCATGAATTTTTTTATATTTCCATTTGGTTCCAACACATTTTGAAGGCATTTTCAGCAAAGAAGGTAAGTCTATAGCCTTCAGACGCCATCAATTTTTTGATATTTCGAAGATACATTCAATTTGGATCCAATAAATTTTGGGTTGATTTGCGACCAAAAGGATAAGTCTATAGCTTTTGGAGACCATCAATTTTTCGATATTTCGAAGATTAATTCCATTGGGATCCAATAAATTTTGGGTTGATTTGCTACCAAAAAGGTAAGTCTATAGCCTTTGGAGACCATCAATGAATCCCAGTGCTGCGATGAAAACTTTTTTTTTTTTGTCAATGCGACGCATTCATGTGGTTCAGGTGCATTCTAAACGAGGAAGCGTTGAGGCTTAGGTCAATGGTTAATGTACCTGCCTGCGGAGTGTGAGGGACTATGTTCGAATCCCAGTGCAGCGATGAAAACTTTTTTTTTTTGGTCAGTGCGACGCATTCATTTAGTTCAGGTGCATTCGACACGAGGAAGCGTTGGAGCTTAGCTCAATGGTTAATGTACCTGCCTGCGGAGTGTGAGGGACTATGTTCGAATCCCAGTGCTTCGATGAAAACTTTTTTTTTTGGTCAGTGCGACGCATTCATTTAGTTCAGGTGCATTCGACACGAGGAAGCGTTGGAGCTTAGCTCAATGGTTAATGTACCTGCCTGCGGAGTGTGAGGGACTATGTTCGAATCCCAGTGCTTCGATGAAAACTTTTTTTTTTTGGTCAATGCGACGCATTTATGTAGTTCAGGTGCATTCTACACGAGGAAGCGTTGGAGCTTAGCTCAATGGTTAATGTACCTGCCTGCGGAGTGTGAGGGACTATCTTCGAATCCCAGTGCTGCGATGAAAATTTTTTTTTTTGGTCAATGCGACGCATTCATGTAGTTCAGGTGCATTCTATACGAGGAAGCGTTGGAGCTTAGCTCAATGGTTAATGTACCTGCCTGCGGAGTGTGAGGGACTATGTTCGAATCCCAGTGCAGCGATGAAAACTTTTTTTTTGGTCAGTGCGACGCATTCATTTAGTTCAGGTGCATTCTATACGAGGAAGCGTTGGAGCTTAGCTCAATGGTTAATGTACCTGCCTGCGGAGTGTGAGGGACTATGTTCGAATCCCAGTGCAGCGATGAAAACTTTTTTTTTTGGTCAGTGCGACGCATTCATTTAGTTCAGGTGCATTCGACACGAGGAAGCGTTGGAGCTTAGCTCAATGGTTAATGTACCTGCCTGCGGAGTGTGAGGGACTATGTTCGAATCCCAGTGCTTCGATGAAAACTTTTTTTTTTTGGTCAGTGCGACGCATTCATTTAGTTCAGGTGCATTCGACACGAGGAAGCGTTGGAGCTTAGCTCAATGGTTAATGTACCTGCCTGCGGAGTGTGAGGGACTATTTCGAATCCCAGTGCTTCGATGAAAACTTTTTTTTTTTTGGTCAGTGCGACGCATTCATTTAGTTCAGGTGCATTCGACACGAGGAAGCGTTGGAGCTTAGCTCAATGGTTAATGTACCTGCCTGCGGAGTGTGAGGGACTATGTTCGAATCCCAGTGCTTCGATGAAAACTTTTTTTTTTTGGTCAATGCGACGCATTTATGTAGTTCAGGTGCATTCTACACGAGGAAGCGTTGGAGCTTAGCTCAATGGTTAATGTACCTGGCTGCGGAGTGTGAGGGACTATGTTCGAATCCCAGTGCTGCGATGAAAACTTTTTTTTTGGTCAATGCGACGCATTCATGTAGTTCAGGTGCATTCTATACGAGGAAGCGTTGGAGCTTAGCTCAATGGTTAATGTACCTGCCTGCGGAGTGTGAGGGACTATGTTCGAATCCCAGTGCAGCGATGAAAACTTTTTTTTTTTGGTCAGTGCGACGCATTCATTTAGTTCAGGTGCATTCGACACGAGGAAGCGTTGGAGTTTAGCTCAATGGTTAATGAACCTGCCTGCGGAGTGTGAGGGACTATGTTCGAATCCCAGTGCTGCGATGAAAGGTTTTTTTTTATCTGTGTTCATGTGGTTTATCGTTCACGTGGTTCAGGCATGGGCGTCGGCAGGGGGGTGCAAAAGGGGCACTTGCACCCCCTCAAGCAACTCAAGCACTTCCCCACACCCAAGGTATGCCAGTGCTCTCCCCCTCTCCCAGTCGCGATGCAACAATGGTTTGCACCCTCCAAGAGAAAACTCTGCCGACGATCATGGGTTCAGGTGCATTCGAGCCGAGGTAGCGTTGGTGCTTGGTTCAATGGTTAAGGTGCCCGCCTGCAACACGTATTGTCGCGTACGTATTGCAACACGTACGCGACAGGAAGTTGGCTTTCCAACAGCACAGACCGTGGGAAAAAAATCTTGGGCCATTTCAGACCCCTTTGGAACGAAAAATGCGCATAGGAAAATGTGTGACGTCAGACAAAAGTTGAGCCTTATCATAGCTGATAAGGGCCTCAACTTTTTTCGACTGCTTTTCGACGTATATTGCTGGGAAACGTTTGTTTCACTGCAAAATACGTCGAAAAGCAGTCGAAAAAGTTGAGGCCCTTATCACCGCTGATAAAGCTCAACTTTTGTCTGACGTCACACCTTGCAGCGACTGACCCACTGCGCGGATAACAACGAGCATTCGAGCGAAAGCTTCCCTGGAGGGCTTGCGTTACCGCAATAGATGTCGAAAAGCAGCCGAAAAAGTTGAGGCCCTTATCACCGCTGATAAAGCTCAACTTTTGTCTGACGTCACAGCTTGCAGCGACTGACCCACTGCGCGGATAACAACGAGCATGCTGAGCGAAAGCTTCCCTGGAGGGCTTGCGTTACCGCAATAGATGTCGAAAAGCAGCCGAAAAAGTTGACGCCCTTATCACCGCTGATAAAGCTCAACTTTTGTCTGACGTCACAGCTTGCAGCGACTGACCCACTGCGCGGATAACAACGAGCATTCTGAGCGAAAGCTTCCTGGAGGGCTTGCGTTACCGCAATAGATGTCGAAAAGCAGCCGAAAAAGTTGAGGCCCTTATCACCGCTGATAAAGCTCAACTTTTGTCTGACGTCACACCTTGCAGCGACTGACCCACTGCGCGGATAACAACGAGCATTCTGAGCGAAAGCTTCCTGGAGGGCTTGCGTTACCGCAATAGATGTCGAAAAGCAGCCGAAAAAGTTGAGGCCCTTATCACCGCTGATAAAGCTCAACTTTTGTCTGACGTCACACCTTGCAGCGACTGACCCACTGCGCGGATAACAACGAGCATTCTGAGCGAAAGCTTCCTGGAGGGCTTGCGTTACCGCAATAGATGTCGAAAAGCAGCCGAAAAAGTTGAGGCCCTTATCACCGCTGATAAAGCTCAACTTTTGTCTGACGTCACACCTTGCAGCGACTGACCCACTGCGCGGATAACAACGGGCATTCTGAGCGAAAGCTTCCCTGGAGGGCTTGCGTTACCGCAATAGATGTCGAAAAGCAGCCGAAAAAGTTGAGGCCCTTATCACCGCTGATAAAGCTCAACTTTTGTCTGACGTCACAGCTTGCAGCGACTGACCCACTGAGCGGATAACAACGAGCATTCTGAGCGAAAGCTTCCTGGAGGGCTTGCGTTACCGCAATAGATGTCGAAAAGCAGTTGAAAAAGTTGAGGCCCTTATCACCGCTGATAAAGCTCAACTTTTGTCTGACGTCACACCTTGCAGCGACTGACCCACTGCGCGGATAACAACGAGCATTCTGAGCGAAAGCTTCCTTGGAGGGCTTGCGTTGCCGCAATAGATGTCGAAAAGCAGCCGAAAAAGTTGAGGCCCTTATCACCGCTGATAAAGCTCAACTTTTGTCTGACGTCACACCTTGCAGCGACTGACCCACTGCGCGGATAACAACGAGCATTCTGAGCGAAAGCTTCCTGGAGGGCTTGCGTTACCGCAATAGATGTCGAAAAGCAGCCGAAAAAGTTGAGGCCCTTATCACCGCTGATAAAGCTCAACTTTTGTCTGACGTCACACCTTGCAGCGACTGACCCACTGCGCGGATAACAACGAGCATTCTGAGCGAAAGCTTCCTGGAGGGCCTGCGTTACCGCAATAGATGTCGAAAAGCAGCCGAAAAAGTTGAGGCCCTTATCACCGCTGATAAAGCTCAACTTTTGTCTGACGTCACACCTTGCAGCGACTGACCCACTGCGCGGATAACAACGGGCATTCTGAGCGAAAGCTTCCCTGGAGGGCTTGCGTTACCGCAATAGATGTCGAAAAGCAGTCGAAAAAGTTGAGGCCCTTATCACCGCTGATAAAGCTCTACTTTTGTCTGACGTCACACCTTGCAGCGACTGACCCACTGCGCGGATAACAACGAGCATTTCGAGCGAAAGCTTCCCTGGAGGGCTTGCGTTACCGCAATAGATGTCGAAAAGCAGTCGAAAAATTTGAGGCCCTTATCACCTATGATAAGGCTCAACTTTTGTCTGACGTCACACCTTTTACTGTACGCATTTTTCGTTCCAAAGGCGTCAGAAACGGCTCAAAAAATTTTCCCACGGTCTGTATTGTTGGGAAGCCAACTTCCTGTCGAGTACGTGTTGAACGAAAGATGCGAATAATCAAAGCTGTGACGTCAGACAAAAGTTGAGCCTTATCATAGTTGATAAGGGCCTGAACTTTTTCGACTGCTTTTCGACGTATTTTGCTTTGAAACAAACGTTTCAGGGGTTGAGGGGAAAGTTAATAGCTGGGAAGGGACGTAATAGCTCAGAAGTTGAGTTTGCAAGTTTGTGTGAAATGTTTTACGAAAATGGTCTAGCGGGCTATCGTTTTCAAGGAACTGATAAAAAAAATCAAGATATCCAAAGGCTATAGACTAACCGTTACAGTGAGAATTGGTGGAAAAATCCATTTCCACCAATTTTGAAGTTTCCACATTAAGAGGAAACTTTAAAAAAACTGAAAAAAAAACGAGATTTCTAAAGGCTATTGACTTACCGTTGTGGTGACAAATGGTCGAAAAATCGATTGCAATGCAATGCGCTGAAGCATCACACACACACACAGACACACACACACACACGCACGCACGCACACACACAAAAAGAAGAATAAAAAATGTGCGATATCAAAGGCCTTACCTTTTTAGTTCAGGAGGGCAGCGCAAACTTACCTATCAAGTGTTTTACTTTTTATTGCCTGCTCAGCAAATGTACTCGTCCGAGTAGTCGTTCCATCTGCCTTCTAATCCAGCGGCCTCCTGTCGGCACCGGGTATCGAACCCGGTACCTCCCACACTGGAAGCAGACGCTCTACCACTCTGCTACCGCTGTGGTGGGAATGTCGGCGTAAAATGCTCCATCTAAATTTTATCAAAGTTCGACAAAGCTTAACGAAGTCGAAAAAATTAAGAGCTTTAAAGCTGTCAGCACTCTTTCTTCGAAACGAGGCCGACAGCGGGATTCGAACCTCTGTCCTACCAGTTACGAAGCGAACGCTTTACCCCTCGGCTACTGGAACGGCACAGTACACGCTGCTTTCAAGTTGGGCGCAGGGGCGTAGGCAGAAATTTTTTTCGGGAGGGGGGGGGGGAGGAGGGGGGGGAACCACCTTTATCTGAAGGGCCAGGTAGGAAGAAGTGGTCGAGTGTCATTTTGGTGCTATGTATGCCATGGAGAAGTTTGCAGGTATAACGTGGCAGCAGAAAGCACAGGACCGGGTTGATTGGCGAAACATGGGAGAGGCCTTTGCCCTGCAGTGGGCGTAGACAGGCTGATGATGATGATGATGATGCCATGGTGAAAAAAACTTGGGGGGGGGGGGGGGAGCACGGGCCCGGTGTGCCACCCCCTGGCTACGCCACTGGTTGGCCGCATTCTTTGAGCCCACATATGAGGTTAAACGCCTGGTTTCCATGTCTAATCTTGCGTACAAGGGTCACCTCGCAAGTTTATGTGGAACTTAAGGAACTGAAAAAAAAAAATCAAGATTTCCAAAGGCTATAGCCCAACCGTTTTGGTGAGAAATGGCAGAAAAATCTATTTGATCAAAATGACAGAAAGCTTCAGAAAACTGAATCAATCAAGATTTCCAAAGAATATAGACTCACTGTTTCGGAGAGAATTGGTAGAAAAATCCATTTAATCACATTGAGAGGAAACTTAAGAAAAATTGAAAAAGATCAATATTTCTAAAGACTTACCGTTTTGGTGACAAATGGTGGAAAAATCGATTTAAATGCAGTGTGCTGAAGCATCACACACAAAAAAAAGAATAAAAAACGTGCGATATCGAAGATTTCCAAAGGCCTTACCTTTTTAGTTTAGGAGGCCAGCGCAAACGTACCTATGAAGTGGTGTTTTTTTTTATTGCCTCCTTAACAAACGTAGTACAAATCAATATAAGAATACAGTGCGGTGTCACATGTAAAATTGCTGTCAGATCTTCCAGCACGTGGGGGGTTAAAAAGACAGGCGCTTTATGCCGACCAATTCATCCAAGCAGGGGAACCACTCTGACTTGTCATCTTGTGCCTCGTATGCAGTCATCAGATATTGTACACTTTCAATGAAGTACTTTCGAGCGCGCCAGGAATTCACGTCTACTTTTCACACTGCCATCCGTGTTCTCCACACGCAGTGAAGAACCAGTGCCACGAACATGTCGTAGGGTACACCGCCTTCGTTTATGACAGGCAGAAAACGGATGCCATACGGTGTAACGGGCAGTTCTTTCTTCAAGGTCCTCTGAAGGATACTATGAAGGGACGTGTACACCCAAGTTCGGACTGAACTCGTGTGGAATATTGTACACAACAACTTTTAAACTCTGTTATCAGCACCGTCGCAGTGGACCGGGGTAGATGGCCAATCGTCGTGCCAGAATCCGAGACACTTTCCCCAGTTCACAGCACTTCCACTGGCAATATATTGTTATGACCGGCGCCTGGGCCGACGGAGGAGCGGCGTTCCCTGTTCTACGAACAAGTCTCCGAGGGGCTGCTGGCCCGCTGACAGACGTTAAAAGACGTGTATTGTCCTTCCTATCCGGGAAGTGAGGCGCCATGCAGTCCGACGCGCAGGGTGTTCGGCGAGACGACCGCAGTGGTTTTCGGTCCCGACATACTCTTTGAAGAGACGGCGGAGCTGCCGCGGATGACCCGTCCCGCTAATTGCGTGTCGAGCGGCGGATCTTTGATGCGCTCCGAAGTGCGAGCGTAGGACCCCTCATCCTGCGGCTTTCTCACGCCACCACCTTGGTGCCACTGGTGCAATGCTGTGGCAACACCCCTGTCGGGCACGTGGACCTGGGCGGCTGTGGGCGGCACCGTCGGAAGTGGCGTGTGTCGTGTGATTGGACAGCACAATTTGGACATGTTCCCCCATCTAGGGATCTGGGGAAAAGTGACTCTTTATAATGAGCCCCCGTGGGCTCCATGAGTTTGGAGAGAGAATCGGAAGGATTCGAGAGATTCGGAGAGCTTCGACACGGGCCTTCGACAAGATCGTCACGATGTAGCGATGTCTTCGTGAGCGAAATGCTCGCCATGTAAATAGTGTAATTAAACCTCAGTACAGTTTCCCTTCAGCCTCTTCATGCTGCCTCGGCATCTTCCTCCCGGGTCTCCGGTGCCTGCAAAGGCCGGTCGCAACAACTGGGGGGCCAGCGGCGGGATACCACGACCTGTATCTCGAGCTGTGACACCCCGGGTCGCAACAATATACAAAAGGACTTGACCGTTTGGCAACTTGCAGAATAATGTCCTAGTCTGTGCAAAAAGCGGCAATGTCATTGGCGTAGGCCGGAAAACGCACCTCTACAATTGAGCATCGGACGCGTTATTCGAAGGTCGCAGGTTCGGTCCCTGCCGGTGGCAACTTATCTTTTCGTCCGCTTTTCTTTCTTCAGATTTACATTACAATTACATCTAATAACCTCCCCTATACTTTCCTTGGCATCATTGTACGTCTGTTAGTTCTCATTAATATTGTGTTTAACAAAGCAAACGAGCCCTTAAACTTTTACTTCTTTCCTACCTCTACTTGTTGTAATTTAAAGCCACGTATCTTCTCGCTCTTTATAAGGCATTGGCAAAATGATTCTACATACAGACCAAAAAGTAATGCGGCAATATCGACGATACCGGCAAATGCCAGGGCGATCGGAGACGTCGGAGTGATCGGAGGGACGAGGAATAGGAGCGTGTTATCAGGCGCCATCTTTTGGAACCGAGATGCCCAAAGCGCCATAGGGGAGCGGCATTTTCGGTTAAACAAGCGCACCTTTCAACGCTGTCACTCGTGCAAAGTAGGTCAGCATGCATCTATTAGGCCGCGCATCCTCCCGGGCACACCACGTCAGATACCGCAACTGGTATAAGGTGTCGCCTGCTTGCGCGCTTTTCACGATTTTATTTTCGATTCATGGGCGCCGCCATCTTGGACTGATAAGCGATTGTTTTGCCGGTTTTCCAAGCGGTAATATGAAATGATCATGGTCATGAAACGTTGAATGTACCGAACCAAGCGTATTCGTGCGTGCGAGTTCACCGTAGCACTGTTTGTTCACTTGATACGGATACAAAACTGCAACGTTATCAGTCCAAGATGGCGGCGCTTGAGACGCGTACGCGGCTGTATAAGAGAGTGCTCGACAGCCACGACCGCACCAACACAGGCGAACGCAGGGTGTTACCACAATGGGCGATTGATCTTGTATGCGCAGCGTGTGCGGTATCATCCCGCCCTGGAACTACCCGCTCATGATGGTGGCCTGGAAGAGCGCCGCCTGCCTCGCCGCGGGCAACACGCTCATGCTGAAGCCCGCCCAGGTGTGTCCACTCACGGCGCTCAAGCTGGCCGAACTCACGCTGCGCGCCGGCATCCTGGCGGGCGTCTTCAACGTGCTCACAGGATCCTGCACCGTCGTCGGACAAGCCATGTGCGGAGTCTGGCACCGCGTGTCGCCACGATGCGCCGGCTTTATACTGGGAGAAGGAGCGCATGCGCACTTGGCCGTGACGTCACGTCTGGCGCGACCGAGTGGTTGCGCGCAGTGTCCAGGCAGGCCGGCTGGTGGCGGAGCAGTGTATGGGTTATCGGAGCAGGCGCCCAGCTGCACAATCGGCTGCTAGGCAACGCGCGGGTATGTCCTCACGGCCAGTTTAAACAGCTCCGCTGTTAAATAATACTTTACATTTCGAGCGGGAACCAGCTAGAACGACTGGCCTTTACAGGCGAAAGGCAGGCGAGCAGCAGTGCTGTGGACGGAGCTGTCATTTTAGATGCGAAGCAGCTCTTTGACTAGCCTGTGTAACGCTGTCCCTCCGTGCGTCCGCACGAACGCGCCGCAACGCGCTCCCCTCGCCGCAGGTGTTGGAGCGGTGCCAAGTAGGTCACGCCGCAGCTGCGCGTTGACGTCACGCTCCCCTCGCAGTGCGCGCTGACGTCACTCTCTCCCTCGCCTGCCGCGCGCTCGCCGCAGCGCCCGCAGCTGCCGCCTCGTCCGTTCGACCGCAACACCTGCCGCTACCGCCGCTCGCTCCGCTACCGCGACCGCCGCTCGCTACACCGCCACTCGTCGGTTCACGCGCAAAATTAACACCATCTTCCCAAAGGGAACCCTGATGGGATGCGAAGCACCCGCGTTAGCGCCGTTCAACCCGTGACGCCACCCGTGCGCAACGCTGCTGCTTCGCATCCCATCAGGGTTCCCTTTGGGAAGATGGTGTTAAATTTTTTTCTAAGGTTGTAGCCGAGTATGGCAAACATGGATCTTACCTGAATGCTGAAGGTGTGATGGGGACGCTCCCCTTCTTGAGTCACGGACTCCACACGGCGTGTGAATACTTTCATAAATAGTTTATACATGGCAGTTGACGACCGTTTCCAAATATCCTCAAGAGCGCGGTAGTGGAACTTCTGGTCGCCGTCACGTGCGAGAGAGTCACGTGACCTGAAGAGAAACGTCACGCGTGATGTCATACAACCACCAAAATTTGAATAAAATGGAAAGGTTCTGCCGGGCATTGCATAAGTCCCGCTTTTTTTGCCACGTGTCAGTGCATCGTGCGCCCTTGCAAGATTAGCATCTTGCAAGGGCGCACGCGCGACACATAGCTTGGCACGTGTAGCTTTTCACGTAACGGTAATGCTGCAATCAGCTTAGGTCTTTTTTGTAATTGTTATCACTTCATACGTCGTTTGTCCTAAGCAAAATTTCAGTTGAATCTGGCGATCATACCGTATGCATATCTTTCTCGGTCTCCACCTTATTCTCGCTGGTAAAATGTACTCACCGACGTCTCACGTGACGTCTCTGTTAAGGTCACGTGACTCTCCTCGCACGTGACGTCAAACCGGAAGTTCCGCCGCTGCGCTCTTTAGGAAACGCCGTGCGAGGGCGCACCAGTCGAGGAATGAACAGACAAAGAATGAAAACCACATACGTGTCGCTTTAATTGCACCATAGAGGCGGAAAGAGACAGAGAGAGAGAGAAAAAAAAAGCAAAAAAGTCTCCGGCGTGGCACCGTATATTGCACATGTGGGCACACATACCTGGCCAAGCTGTTTACAAAAAGGCGGGAAACAGATACACGCCTCTGTCACCGATAAAGCACGATTGAAGAAGAATCAAAGTACAAAGTACAAATCAAACTACAAGAAGAAAAAGCAAGTTGACGATGTTGGCAATAGGGGAGAAAAAAAATACAACTTCGTTAAGTACAACTGTGAGTTATAAGTTATGCATACGGTGCGCAAGAAAGACCTTCATCGTCGACCGTCCTTTTGTACAAAAACAGCCTATCGTCTTGCGTATGTATGTACACTGCTTCCGCATGAAGTTTTTTTTTTTTCCTGAATGGAAGTGAAACGGGAAAGGAAAAAAAAGTAGCAACAACAGGGGGGATCAAAAACTACAAAACAGGAGATAAAACACTACATCCGGACTTCACGGTGCAGCTGTGCCATTGTCATTAGGGTTAGCGAAAACAAAGAAAGATCGAAGGAACGCTAGGTATATATCAACGCTGAGTTAGTACTGGTAAATTTGAATCGTTGATTAGAAAAGCTCCGCTTTTAATTAATTTGGCAGGAAAATAATCATGGGTGCCGGAAGTGAAGGCTCGACGTTTTTTCGGAATTGGCTCACTAATTTCGGCAAACGTACAGTCATGGAAAATGCGAGGAAGTTAGGATTAAGTGAAGCTCTTTCTTTATTAGTAGGTCTGAATTGCGGGCCTAAAGTTGGTATGATTTATGCTTATACGCTATAATTGAGACCTGAATCATCTTCGGTAACCACATTATTCGCGGTCCGAGATAGTGCTTTTGTGCAATCAATCAATCAATCAATCAATCAATCAATCAATCAATCAATCAATCAATCAATCAATCAATCAATCAATCAATCAATCAATCAATCAATCAATCAATCAATCAATCGTATTATCACCGCCACAAAGACAGGAGGGCGTGGAACAAAAAGCTCTAGCGAGTTTGAATAGGCTTTCCAGCCTCTCGCGATAGGTGTTCTACTTCGCAGTTGCTTGTTCACGTTTAAATTGTCCACGACTGTACGTAGGTGTGACGTCATTATGCTTAATATTTCGTATATTTACGCCTTTATTATTCCGACAAGTTCTCAGAACAGTCGTTCAGCTGAGACTTTGGCTCTTTTATATCGCAATGTAGTCATTTTTTTTTTACCGCGAGTACAATTACGTAATCTTGCAGCGGCTGCTGTTAACGTCTCTGACGTCCCAGCGAGCAATTTCGGGAACATGAGGCTGAGGTTACCACGGGCTTCTGGTATTAAAGCAATTTCCTGTTTTGCCAAGTGTCTCCCGTAGATATAAGCTTGTTCGTCTTGCCACTGCCGGAGCGTTAACGCACTAACACACCTTAGCGTAACGTTCTTCTTTAGTGTTCCTCCTCTAAGGAAAATACCCAAAATAAGAACTGGCACAGCTTCACCGGAAGCTCGCTGAAAACCTGCATCGTCTGGAGTGAATATACTGCGAAAACGAATACTCTGTCGAAGTATGCAATCGCAAAAGGTGGTCATTTTCAAATTTTTTTTTCTTCGTAACCGAGACTTAGAGCGCTAACCATACGCGGTTCGGCGCCCCTGACATGCTTTAAAAACGCCTCCAGAAAAGATGGCGCCGATATTTCGACGACGAAACAGCACCTGATCAGTTCGCAGTGTCTGCTTTTCTCCTCCTCTTTCCCCTTAACCCCCCCCCCCCCCCCCGTTTCGGAGGAAGTGATCGCGCGTAATACACCTGATGAGAAAAAAGGAAAACTTGATGGTAGGTAATGCGAGGCAGACAGTCGGCGAATGGCGAACCGCTAGACACTTTAGTTTAATCATACTTCGTGCGAAAGAACATCTCCTGAAGGCTTTCCTTTCTTACTTACTCTTATTCCGCACTGCATGTGAGAGCAGATTTTGTCAGTGTCGCCGACGAAAACCTACATGCACTTAGTAGAAACGCTGTTGAAACAGTATATGGGGGGGAAGAACTATACGGTATATGCGGACTACGCTGTATGCGAACATAGTTCAATGCTCCCTTCTCGCAACAATCCACGCGGTGCCCCTGGCGGGCAAAATGAGAAACGATACGGCGGACAATAAACAGGAGTTGTGACGTCACTCTTTCGAGCCGGTGAATAAGCTGACGTCGCAAAACTGGCGCGCATGCAGTAGCAGCCCACGCACGAAAACAGTCGACATCAGCTATGAACAGAAAGAAAAATAAGAAACAGGACACTAAAAGGTGACAAATTGACCTAAGTGGCGTTAACAGACTACTTGAAACAAACGGCATCGTCGTCGGGATGAATGTTAACGGTTGCCGTTGCATGACGTAAACAGACGCACAACCGAAATACCTTACGTTGAGTTGGCAGTTTAAATTGCCTCCAAAGACAGTGCATAATTCTCGCCCCACCCTAGTAACGTCCGTGTATAAAAACCCGCAGGTTTCCGCTTGACTAGCAGTAAGAGCGTAACATCTCGATGCCTAACGCGATTGGTTAACCCTAGTCGACAAATCAGCTTGGAGTATGACAGACCTTGTATATGCACAAACATTTTTGGGTGAGAACTTTCGCGACGTTGCGGACGTTTGCAGACCGTTAGCTGCGCCTGCAGAAAATGAAGGGCATGCAGTATGACGATTCGCAGCTGCCTGACATTGACCACGTGACGCAACTTCGTCGAGTTCCTTTAACGTTTGAAACGATTGCGATCAATCAGCTTAATCTACACGCGCGACGTACATCGGCCAGCCGTATCGCAGAAACCGAGCTGCGACATTCACGCAGAAAGAAACCGTTCAATGTGAATGTTGACATTCGCTGCTTCCTGCTCTCTAAGCGGGTGAGAGTGTTTCCTTCACTCATACCGATTTTGTGACGTCACAAACTCAGACAACACTATCGATACATCGCACGATCGATGTCCGGTCGCCGCAGCATTATGTTAACATTGCCAGACGTTGAACATTAAACGATTACGCATGGAGAAAGCCGAATGACCTCCGAGATTCTATGTCCACTTTTTTTCTACAGATCTCGTCGACCACGGAAGGGGAATCGCATTTTGTCAGCGGTACAGCCGGCATGCCCACTTTTGCATCGGGTGTAGTAAAATACGAGAGCAAAGAAAGTTCGCTTAGCTACAGTACAGCACCGTGAAAGCTTCTGACGCACAGTTCTTAGTTTTTCGGAAATTTTAAACAAAACGTTTTGGTCAGTCTCACTTAAACACTCCTGCATACGCCGTGAAGTCGTTGGCGATCGCGATCCGTACAACCGCTAAGAACTGTATACCCCTAAGAACACCGGAAACAAAAAGCTAGAGAGTGAAAAGATAAGATACATTCATAGTCCAAAGAAACTTCACAGCAACCAGAAGAGTGTCTATATAGTCCGTGCTCTACAACCGGTCTTGAAAAAAAAAAAGAAAAAAAAAAATGCCGGTTCCATTTTTTTTTCCGCCCCCCAACAACATACGAGATCCATGTTTTTTTTGGAAGCGTAACTGTCTGTACACACGTGACAGGATTACAATGTTTCACAACGCTGCGCACGTCATCGTCAATGTTTCGTGCCAAACACTGCACAAGGACTGCGTGGAAAAAAAAAAGAAAAAGAAAAACGGGAGATAGACGATGAACACACACGGGAGGGGCGCTATCACGACTTGCACATTTCGCTTGAGCAAGAACTGTTCCAGTCGTCTTGAGTGACGTGACGCGCGAGTTCGAGGGATAGGCGATCACGACAACACACACACTCGCACACACAGCGACGTAAGCGCAAAAAAGACCGAAGCTTCCTCGTGACCTAGCCGGCGTGAACGCACCTCAGTATGCACCGAGAATCGGGGATAAAACATAAATAACGCATATATCCATTTAATAGGAAGAACATTAAAACGTTACTTATAACCAGTGGCGGACACAAGGAGGAGGGGGGGGTGACCACCCTTCCCCCTCAAAGACCTTCAACGTACCCCCCCTTCCCTCCTTCATTCATGCCATCCGCGCCCTACGTCATGTTACCTGCTTGACAGATGACCGCAGTAACGAGGGGCGATCACTGTTAGCAAAATCTGTTAGTATATATGTTAAGGTGGCAGTAAGTCCGTAAGACAAGATTCCCTCCGTTTCCCATCGAGCAACCTCCCCCACCCCCTGAATTGTGTGGCTGGAACCACCA
>JALIZH010013993.1:0-38437 GCA_030522465.1 Rhipicephalus appendiculatus | reverse complement strand
TGAAATGATGAACTTTTAAAGCTTATTTAACAAATTACATTCTTTCAGAAAGCTTAGCACGTCAGGCAGGGGTACTATAGGGTCATCTCCTAGAAACAAAGCAGGGTGTAAAGGTACGTGTTGATTGTATAGTTTGCTGAAATGTTTTTGTCTCTGTCTTTCAATGTTGGGACATGTGATTAGGATGTGCATAAGTGTTAACGGTTCTTGGCATCTTTCACACGTTGGTTGTTCGTCTTTTGCGAGTAAAAAGTTGTGTGTCAAGCGGGTGTGCCCGATGCGGAGTCGACATAACACAACTTCGATAAACCGTTCTTGGTGACGGCAGTTCTTCCATTCACCCAGTATCGGCTTCACCAGATGGAGCTTATTGCTCGTGTATGAGTCCCAGTGTTGTTGCCATTTTGCTAACAGCGCTAGACTGATTGTTCTCTGGCTGTCTTTTAGGGGAATTTTTATTTTTGTAAGTGTTTTGTGTACTGCTAAAAAGGCGCACTCGTCTGCTTTTTTCGTTGCCAGGTATCCCAACATGACTTGGCACCCAGCAGAAACGTATAGAAATGACCTGGCTATTTAGGAGTATCATGTTTAAAATGTCGCCACACTCGGATTTGACATGTAGAGCTTTAAGTGCGCTTAATGAATCTGTGTATACGATCGCTTTCTTGTGTTTGCCAACGATGATTTTTCAAACTGCCTCATATAAAGCGTAAACTTCAGCTGTAAAAATAGAGATACAATGAGGTACTCTCACACTAACTGCGCTTTCCCCTGTCACGATTCCAATACCCACATGATTTCTTGTTTTCGATCCATCTGTGTAAAATTCAGTGTAATCTCGATATTTGTCCTGAAGTGCACGGAATTCCTGAATTATATGTTCTGGTGGGGTGGATTTTTTGTTTAGATGGCTTAAAGATATATCGCAAAGCTGCGTCAGATCCAGCCATGGCGGTAGTCTCGGTGGTTTTATGGCGACATCAAGTGCTTCTTCAGAGATGACATATGTCCGGCAGTATTCCTCGAAACGCAAGACAAGCTGCTTGATTAAGTTCGGTTTGTTAAGGTAGTGTAAGCGTGAACTACACTTTGTGACAATGTCGTAGCAGATGTGTTGTGGTGATGACCTTATTCTCAAGACGTATGACAGAGTTAGTAATGCTCTTCGGTGACACAAAGGAGGTTCGTTACATTCCACATATAAGCTCTCCACTGGCGATGTTCTGTAAGCACCACTGGATAGACGTAGGCCGAGATTGTGCACAGGGTCAAGACGCCGAATGTAAGACTCCCGTGCCGAGCCGTAGACTACACAACCATAATCTAAAATACTGCGCACGATGGAACGGTAGATGCGCAGCAGGCAGATTCGATCGGAACCCCAGTGCTTATGGGATAACACCTTCAAAAGGTTCAGTGCTCTATTTGCCTTAACTTTTAGTGCGTTTATGTGGGAAAGGAAGTTGAGCTTTTGGTCAAATGTAACTCCTAAGAATTTGTATTCTTGTTTTACCGGCATTTCAATGTTGTTTAGTTTAAGAGCAGGGTCAGGGTACACTCCACGTTTTTGCGTAAAGAGAACGGCGGTAGTTTTTTGTGTCGAAAAACGAAAACCATTTTGGTCAGCCCATTTCGTAAGGTTATTGATTGTTATTTGCAGTTGCCTTTCACAGGATGATAGGCTGGAGGCCCGACAGGCCATCTGAATATTGTCAACATAGACGAAGTGCATGACTGTGGGAGGTATGACGATGTTTATGGAGTTCATTTTGACTATGAAAAGTGTTGTGCTCAAAATGCAACCTTGCGGTACACCGTTTTCTTGGACAAATCTTCGTGAAAGCACTGTGCCAAGACGTACTTGAAATGTTCTGTTCGATAAGAAATCATATAAACAGTTCAGAATTCTTCCGCGAATCCTCAAGCCAGCAAGGTCTCTAAGAATTCCATGTCGCCAGGTTGTATCATATTGTCACGTGATTATGCGTAATACACAACCTCTGTCTACAGGAGCACTGTACGTCGAGTCAACCGATCATCAGAAACACGACCTCATCGTCTTCTCAACTTCCTTGTCCTCTCTTCGGTTGCACAATGGCACATACGCATATTGGCATAGCTCCATCTCATTCCATGCCCGTGGCATTACCCCCCTTCCAAAAAAAAAAAAGGCACCGGTCTGATACTCAGTGCTAACTAGAACGGAAAATAATCGCGCGCACGCACAAACACACATGATGCGGCAGTGTCAAGTTGTTCTAAAGATCATTCAAGAAGACTGGAAGAATTGTCAACGGTGGTAGTGCGGCTTCATTCTCGACACATGAACGATGTCCGCTTGCTGTGAACGACGGGATCGCGGAGCTGTGTCTTCGGGCAGGACTTCATAGTTGACGTCGTTGAGGCGCTGTAGTACTCTATAAGGACCGAAGTAGCGGTGAAGTAACTTTTCCGAGCGACCCCTTTGGCGAATGGGGATCCACAGCCACACTAGATCACCGGGTTCGTAAATAACATGGCGATGACGAGAATTGTACCTCCGCGAGTCGATGCGTTGTTGGTTTTGGATCCGCTCGAGTGCAAGCTTGCGGGCCGCGTCTGCGAGCCGGATAAAGTCGTTCGCATCAGTGGTAATGTCATCCATGTCAGGTAAAAGCATTGCATCCAGCATCGTAATTGCTTCTCGGCCGTGAAGCAACCGGAAAAGGGTGAACCCTGTAGTCTCTTGAACCGCCGTGTTGTAAGCGAACGTAACGTATGGCAGAACGTCATCCCAGTTTTTGTGATCGCGGTCAACGTACATGGATAGCATGTCAGCGAGCGTCTTGTTTAATCTCTCCGTCAGACCGTTGGTTTGTGGATGGTATGCGGTCGTTTTGCGATGAGCGGTTCCGCTAAGCCTCATGACATCTTGCATCAGTTGGGCTGTAAAGGCTGTTCCACGGTCAGTGATGACAACTGTTGGCGCTCCATGGCGGAGGACGATGTTGTTCATGAAAAAGCACGCAATCTCATTGGCGGTACCTCGTTGTAGGGCTTTCGTCTCGCAGTACCTCGTCAAATAGTCAGTAGCGACTACGATCCAGCGGTTGCCATCATGTGACTTCGGGAAGGGCCCGAGCAGGTCCATGCCGATTTGTTCGAATGGTTGTGATGGCGGGGCAACAGGCTTCAAGAAACCAGCGGGGCGCACAGGTGGGGCTTTACGGCGCTGGCAATCATTACACGTTTTAACGTAATGCTTGACATCCCGGACGAGCTTTGGCCAGTAGTAGTGTGTACGAATCCGGGCAAGGGTACGCGCGAATCCCAAGTGGCCGGACGAAGGCTCATCGTGGCAGGCAGATAAAATGTCAGCACGTAGCGCTGATGGAACGACGAGCAGGTGTTCGGTCGCATAAGGTTTGAAGTTCTTTTTGTAGAGGATGTCGTTACGAAGACAAAATGACCCTGAACGTGCGAATGCCCGCGGTGGACTCGAGCTGCGGCCTTCAAGGTATTTGATAAGTTGTCCAAGCTCTGAGTCGTTCCGCTGTTGTTGGGCCAAGTCAGATTCACTGACAGCACAGAGAAAACGGCCGTCAGAGTCGTCATCGCTTGATGTCGTTGCAAGTGGAGCGCGCGAAAGGCAATCGGCGTCAGTGTGCCTGCGGCCAGACTTGTAGACGACTGTTACGTCAAATTCTTGAAGACGCAAGCTCCATCTCGCGAGGCGGCCTGAAGGGTCCTTGAGATTGGCCAGCCAGCAGAGGGCATGATGGTCTGTAACGACTCTGAACGGACGACCATACAGATACGGTCGGAACTTTGATATCGCCCAGATAACAGCAAGG
The DNA here is from genome assembly GCA_030522465.1 of Rhipicephalus appendiculatus. NCBI lineage: Eukaryota > Metazoa > Arthropoda > Arachnida > Ixodida > Ixodidae > Rhipicephalus > Rhipicephalus appendiculatus. Next base: position 34,604 of record JALIZH010013993.1, on the reverse strand, counting down.
CATTCCTCCGTGGTCGAATAGTTAGCTTCCGCCGATGACAGAATGCGACTAGCATAAGCGATGGGACGCTCGACGCCGTCTTGCCACTGGACGAGCACTGCACCAAGGCCGATGTTGCTTGCGTCAGTGTGCAGTTCGGTGGCGGCATCTTCATCAACGTGTCCTAGTAAGGGCTCAGTCTGGAGGCGCTGCTGAAGCTCGGAAAAAGCGTCTCTTTGCTCTGGACCCCAGATAAAAGGAATATCCTCTTTCGTTAGGCGGGTGAGGGGTTCGGCGATGTTCGCGAAGTTCTGCACAAAGCGCCTGTAGTATGCGCAGAGGCCTAAAAATCGGCGCACATCCCGTTTGTTGGAAGGCGGGGGAAATGCAGCAACAGCCATTGTCTTTTCTGGGTCTGGCCGAATGCCGTCGTGACCGACGAGGTGGCCGAGGAACTTTAGTTCCTCGTAGCCGAAATGGCATTTCTCCGGTTTTAGTGATAGGCCTGCGGATCGAATTGCGACGAAGACAGACTGAAGTCGCTGTAAATGTTGCTCAAATGTTTTCGAAAAGACAACGACATCGTCTAGATAGACGAGGCACGATTCCCACTTCAGGCCTGACAGCACGGTGTCCATCATCCTTTGGAATGTCGCCGGAGCAGAGCACAATCCGAACGGTAGCACTTTAAATTCGTAGAGGCCATCAGGAGTTATGAACGCTGTTTTTTCACGGTCCCGTTCATCGACCCCGATCTGTCCAGTAGCCGCTTCGCAAATCCATTGATGAGAAATATCGGCCATGTCGAAGTCGATCCAGTGAGTCGTCTATGCGTGGGAGAGGGTAGACGTCTTTCTTCGTCACTTTGTTGAGTTTCCGGTAATCCACGCAAAATCGAAGAGTGCCGTCCTTCTTTTTAACAAGTACGACGGGCGACGCCCATGGGCTGTTCGAGGGTTGGATTACGTCGTCGTCGAGCATCTGCTTCACCTGAGAACGTATCGCCTCTTGTTCTTTTTGCGACACTCGGTAGGCGTGCTGGCGTACTGGCCGTTCGGTAGGGTCCGTTATAATGCGGTGCTTCACGGTTGGAGTCTGCTTGATTTTTGAAGTGGACGCAAGACAGTCACTGAACGTGCGTAAAATCATGCGTATCTGCTCCTTCTGCGCGGAGGAGAGCTTCGGATTCACATCAACTGTGCTGGCCACTGCAGTGTCACATTCGGCGGCTGTGGTAATCAGAGCGATAGTAGAAAATGCTTCGTCCCCAATGGCTTCGAAGTGCGCGATCGCTGTCCGCTTTGCCAAGTGTTGGTACTCGCCGCTGAAATTCGTGATCAAAAGCTGAGTCCTGCTATGTTTCAGCTGGACGACAGCGCGAGCGACACAGATTTGGCGAGCCAAGAGCACCGATAGGTTAGCTTCGGCGATACCGCTACTGTTGTTATCGCAGTCGCTCTCTACAGTTACCACCATACTGGCTCGCGGCGGAAGTGCGATGGTGTCGTCAACAATTCGAAGTGCCGTGGTCTGCGCATCGGTATCGTTTTGTCTGGGCGCATGGTCGTCAGAAAACGTTATAAGCAGGTCTCGAAGGTTAATAACGGCGCCATGCTCGCGGAGGAAATCCATTCCAAGGATAACTTTTTGGGAGCATTCGCGCAACACGACGAAAGAAGCAGTATACGTTGATTCACGAATTTGAAGCCGTGCGGTGCATCTTCCCAGCGGTGTCAATAGGTGCCCTCCCGCTGTCCGAAGGTTGGGTCCATGTCCCCAAGGTGTTGTTACTTTTCGTAGTTGAGCAACGAGGTCAGAGCTTATCACGGAATAATCGGCGCCCGTGTCTACCAGAGCGGTTACCGGGTGGTTGTCGACGAGAACGGATATGCGAGCAGATACACCTTTGTCGTCGATGGTATACGTCGGCGAAAGCAATTCGTCGGATGTCGGCAGGCAGTTCGGAGGAGGGTCTTTTAACAGTCGATCAACAGCGGCCTCACCCCCGGGGGTCGCTGTTCTTAGTTTCCCCGGCGCGGGTGCGGGCTCGGGGACCTAGGCAATCGTCCCGCAACGACGTCGGCAAAGGTCGAGTGTTGGCCAGGTGACATGGAGCGCCGTGGAGACGGCGACGGCGAGCGGGATTGACGTGGCTGAAGGGTTGATGACTGCTGGCTTGCCAAATATTCGGCGATAGCACGGGGTCGCTCACCCTCCCGGGGTCGACGAGCATCTGGACGAAAGCCGGGAAGGCCCATGTGCCGGTACGCACACTCCACTCACGGTAGACGTGACCTGGTTCACCACAATGATAACAGAGGGGCCGGTTGTCGGGAGCGCGCCATACACTGGATTTGCGTACATTAAGTCGTGCGTTCCCGTACTGCGGCGGGCCTGAGTAGAACGGCGTCGTCTGCTGGATTGACGGACGGAACGGATAGCCGACAGCCGGTGCAGGAGTACGCAACGCTTCCGCGTACGTTAAAAGAGGAGCCTCAGCTGGGGCGGAGCCACCAAGGGCTGAACCAGGTGCCGGACCTCTTCGCGGACGACATCCGTTAGAGCAGCCACATGGGGCTGAGACGACACTGTGTGCACTTTCTGCAGCTCCTCGCGCACAATACTGCGCACGAGCTCCTTAAGGTCGTCCCTTATGGTTGTGACGTCAGGTGCGGCCAGGGGCGATGACACAGATGCAGATGCAAGACTGCCAGGGCGCTCATACTGAGAAGATCGCTGCCTTAGCATTCGCTCCATTGTCGTGGCTTCATGGAGAAATTCCGCTACAGTGCTTGGAGGGTTGCGCACGAGTCCCGCAAACAAGTGCTCTTTAACGCCCCGCATCAGTAGGCGCACCTTCTTCTCTTCTGTCATTGAGGGGTCAGCTCGCCGGAACAGCCGGGACATGTCCTCAACGAACATGGCAACACTCTCGTTCGGGCGCTGATTTCGGGAATTGAGGAGACGTTCTGCTTGCTCCTTTCGGTCAGAGCTTCGGAAGGTATTCTGCAGCTGGGTGCAGGACTCTGGCCAGGTTGCCATAGTGGCTTCATGGTTTTCGAACCAAGTGCGCGCAGAGTCCTCGAGATAGAAGTAGACGTACCGAAGCTTTCGGTGCTCGTCCCATTCATTGACGCTGGCACAACGGTTGTAGTGGTCAAGCCAGTCGTCGACATCCTCGTAAGGGTCACCATGAAACGGCCTCGGGGTTCGCGGGGCGTTCAAAAACCATGGAGGCAGAGTCGATGTCTCTTGAGTCTGTGTTCCCGCACTTGCCATACTTCTGTCGAGTTGTGGAAGAAGACCGAATTCAGGTGGTAGGCCTAGTTGCCGCCGGCTACGTCGTAAGTCAGCTGGTTCTTCCAAGGCGTCACTATTGCCGGGATCTTCCTGCTGGTTGCAGTGCATACAACACTACCCAGCACCTCCACCAGAAAATGTCACGTGATTATGCGTAATACACAACCTCTGTCTACAGGAGCACTGTACGTCGAGCCAACCGATCATCAGAAACACGACCTCATCGTCTTCTCAACTTCCTTGTCCTCTCTTCGGTTGCACAATGGCACATACGCACATTGGCATAGCTCCATCTCATTCCATGCCCGTGGCAATATGCTTTCTCTAAGTCAAAGAAGACCGCGAGACAGTGCTGCTTGTGTAGAAATGCACCTCGTATTTCCTGTTCCAGCCTAACGAGATGGTCAGTGGTGGAACAGCCCTTTTTGTATCCGCACTGGTGTATGTCTGTTAGGTGCTCTGATTCGAGAATGAAAGTGAGTCTAATGTTTATAATGCTTTCGTATGTTTTTGCGAGACAACTTGTTAATGCTATGGGCCTATAGCTGCTCGGGGATATTGGAGATTTACCGGGCTTTAGAAACGGTATGACTATTGCGTTTTTCCAACATTCTGGCATCGTACCAGTTTCCCATATTTTGTTGAAAAAACGGAGCAGTACCTCCGTCGATGCTTGGGATAGATGGGCCAGCGTTGTGTAGTGTACACAGTCAGGACCTGTTGCCGTTTTTTTACCGGCCGAGAGTATTCTGTTTAATTCGTGAAGTGTGAGTGGCTGGTTATAATATTCATTTGAAGCACTCGTAGTGGGCAGGCTCTGTTTTTCAGCGGATTCTTTGTATTTAAGGAAAGCGTTTGTGTAATTTGCTGATGATGATACATTATAGAAATGTTCACCTAAAAGGTTGGCCTGGTCTTGTAGTATTGTTTGTGTGCCTGGGCTTGTACACAGTGGTAATGCGTATGATAAAGTACTCTCCTCTAAACTTCCTCACCTGATCCCAGATATGTTTGGATGTCGCAGAACTATTAATGGATGATATATATTTTTGCCATGAGCTCTTTTCCGCTTGCCTTCGATTGAATCGCGCTTTGGCTTTTGCCTGCTTAAAGATTACGAGGTTGCTATATGTAGGGTACCTTCGTAAGATTCCCCAGGCCTTGTTTTGCTGTTTTTAGCTTCGGTGCATTCTGTGGTCCACGAAGGGTTTAATTTTTTGCGCACAACACCGGACGATTGCGGTATCGCTTTTTCTGCCGCTGAAATTATAACCTGTGTTATCCTTTCATTAAGCTCCTGAACGGAAAGTTCTGGTGAGAAAACCGCTTCAAGATTTGCGTTCTCAGTAAAAAGTGGCCAGTTCGCGAGTTGCAATTTCCATCGGCGTGGTTTGGTCGCAAATGTTTCGTAGGACGGTATGAGTTTGATTATGGCGGGCTGATGGTCACTGCCATATGATGTGTCGAGGACTTCCCATTTAAGGTGGCTAAAAAGACTTGGTGAACATAAAGCGAGATCTAAACAGCTAAAAAGTGCGTGATGGTTGGTGAAAAATAAGTAAAAGCACCTGAGTTTAAAAGGCAGATATCATTTGACAGAACAAAATCTTCAACTGTCTGTCCTCTTCGATCAGTTTTGTCGCTACCCCAAAGAGTAGAGTGGGCATTAAAATCTCCTACTAAGATAAAAGGCTTTGGTAGCTGTTCTATTAAGTTTTTCTAAGTTTCTAGTGGTAAAATGGGTGTGGGGTGGGATATATAGCGAACAGATGGTGATGGTTTTGTACGATAAAATGGTGACGGCTACGGCCTCGAAAGATGTATTCAGTTGGACATCTCGGGTAGGAGTGCCCCCCCCTGCACGACTATGGCTACTCCTCCCGACAAACGGCTAGAGCAATCGCGGTCCTTTCTGGCAACTGTGAATCCTTTAAGCACTTGTTTATGTTTTGTACCTAGGTTTGTTTCTTGAAGGCAGAATGCTACTGGTGAGAACTTTTTTATGATGTCCTTTATGTCACCTAAATTATGTAGTAGCCCTCTGCAATTCCAGTGTACGATACAAGCCATTTTAAGGTAAAAGTGAGCAGATTATAGACGTAAAATATTTCGTTATTTAAAAAAAAAGTAGGTGACATGCTGAATAATTAAACTTGATACAAGAACGATAACCAATTTAGGTTATCGCTTTTTGGTGGACAGGGTTATAGGGATCTTGTCTTTTTTGGTGCGCTCCTGAGAGCGCTTGTCCTTCGGTGTTGTTGACACCGAGGTTTTCGCGTCGACCTCCATTGCCTTCTCGGAGGCGCTGGAGGATCGAGAGCGTGGCACCGAGACCTGGGTCTCTGGCCTTGGAGTTCTGTTTATTTTAGGGCCCAGCGGGACCGGAGTCTGCTGGCCCTTTGAGGTGGACGGAGCAGCAGAAGCTGCTACCGTCAAGGGGGGCGGGAGAAGTCACTACCGGACCACTGTGTGTGGAACCAGGAGGACGTCTGAGGCCTCTGTGACGCTGCCCCCGCCTGCGTCACATCGGCATAGCTTCGCCTAGGAAGGTGAGAGAGTCGCTTTCGTGCTTCGAAAAATGAGATTTTTTCTTTTACAGTCAGGGCAATGATTTCCTTTTCTTTTTTCCAGCATGCGCAGGAGCGCGAATATGCTGGATGTTCTCCGTTGCAGTTTACACAGTGTGGTGTAGATGTGCAATTTTCAGCAGAATGGTCATTGGCGCTGCATTTTGCGCACGTTTCTTTGCCTCTGCATGAGTGTGAAGCGTGTCCAAATCTCTGGCACTTGAAACATCGTCTGGGGTTCGGTATATAGGGTCTTACATTTACTTTGAGGTAGCCCGCATCGAGAGATGTAGGCATTTCACTTGTTCCGAATGTGAGGATTATGTGTTTTGTGGGAATTTCTTGATCATTTCTGCGGATTACTATTCTCTGAACTTTGGTTACGTTTTGTTTCCTGAAAACCCTCCAGGAGTTCGTCGTCACTCAATCCAATGAAATCGTCCTCAGATATCACTCCTCTACTTGTGTTTAGTGACCTGTGGGCTGAAACTGTAACGTTTGTGTCCCCGATACTCGTGAGTTCTTGCAATTTTTTGGACTTGATCTTTTTCTTTGAGTTCGAGGAGGAGATCCCCACTAGACATTTTGGAGGCCTTTGAAGTTCGGACCAATTTTTTTTATTCAGGCACCTGGCCACTAGGAATGGGGATACTTTTCTCATGGGACTCGTTTCACTGTGCATGACGTGGTATTTGGGAAAACTTGGTGCATTGATTTGTAATGAGAATTCGAATGTTGCCTTCGGTGCGGTTCCTCTTCTGAGGCCGATCAAAAACAAAGGACGCTTGGGATGCCATAGGAAAAAATATGTATGTTCGGCAACAGCGCCGACCGCCCACCAGGGAGCCCTACAAGGGGGGCGCGACAAACTTTGAAGAAAGTATGCACGACGCCAGTCGTACGCCGCCACTATAACCCAATATGGTTTCTCCAAGGTTGGATTGCCACACAAGGTTAACCCTTGCCGCCATGAAAATGGAAGTAAACGGAAGAGAGGAGAAGACAGAAAAGATTGAAAGAGAGAGAAAGACGAAGATGTGGAAGGAGAGAGACAGGAAAAGGCGACTGCCGATTTCCCCTGGGTGGGTCAGCCCAGGGGTGCCGTCTACGTGAAGCCGGGGCCAAAGGGGTGTGTTGCCTCTGCCGGGGGGGCCTTAAAGGTCCAAGCACCCGGCGTCGGCTCAACCCCCCAGGATCCCCTTTTCCCCGGACACGGCAATGCCACGCACGGCGAGGCGTGGGAGAGGGGGGGTTGAACCCCCCCCCCCCCCCGTTAGCTAGGGTCCGTGGTGTCGGCCACACACCAAACGCCTGCTTGCGCAGACGCCCCATGCGGGGTTTATAGAAAATATAGAAAATATACAGAATATAATTAGACACAAAATAACACACGTTTATTAAGCTTTTGTTAATTGACAATCTATGGAATACAATTAGACAAAAAAGTAACATGCAATTTGTAGACTTTTATCTAAAGATTGTCAGTAGTCTTTGTTTAGACAAAATGCTAAATCTACATAAAAACAAATTTCACTGCAAAAAGTCTACAGACACTCTATGGACTATCTAAATCCACTTTTGTAAGCGCGAGCCCTTGAAACCGTCTCAAGGCTTGCGCCGTCGAGGCCGAGAAATCGTGTAGTACGTCTCGCATCAAGCCATATTCTCAACCCCGCCATACTCTCAACGCCTTGAATTCGCCAGGATGGCTCCGCTACACACCGAGAGCCAATGTAGTGGAGAAAGGACGACGACGAAGCAAACGAGCAAGCAAGCCTCATGGCCAATGGTGGCTGCGGGACACGAGCTGAGGCTTTGCCTGGATTTTGGCTGCTTGACGACAGCCGCTCTTTGACGTTTGACGTCCCCGCACGTTCTGTGAAGTCCATCCGCCAATAAATCACGTCTCACTAGGATAGAAGAATTTTGGTTTTGCCTAGCGATGCAGTGCTCCTCTGCAAAATGTTTTGACAGAGAAAACGTTTATGCGACCTTTAGTACAGAGGACTGCTATTGTCTTGGATCCACACACACAAGCTTTCGAAAGCGCAGAGTAACCTCGATCTATTGTGAGCTAGCACAGCTGGTGCGCCTTCCCATCATTTATTCTAAAAGGCGCATAACCCCAAAATGCTGCCTCAAGGCGTTAGAAGAATAAACTGAAGTTTCTTTTTTGTGTGCAATGTTATAACAACTTCTGCTAAAAATTTAAGCAGTAGTTAGGCGCAGTAAAACAGCATGTGTTTTACCGGCTACGCAAAGCTCCACACGCTTTCACCAACCCATAAAAGTGGCTTTTAAAACAGGAATAACGTAATTAAAGGTTCTTTTTTACCGCGTGCAACTTACGCATCGATCGCGCTTCCTGTCAACTTCTTTGTTTATTGCCAAACGGTCTCAAGTCTTTTTTCCACACTTGCGCTGTGTGCTACCACCACCTGTCACATTATTGTGACGGATATTTCTTTATTCTGTCGCTTCCTTCGTGAATTAACGGCAACAGATTATTCTATGTCTGGCACTTCATTATTGGTCGTTAACGAAAACCCACTCCTGCCAAACTTGGCGACAAGGTCAGTAGTTCGCAAAAGAAAAAATCACGCCATATCCACGAAGTGAATGATGATGACTGGGCGAAGCTCGATCGTTTTCATCCATGGCAGAAAGAGAATGTGTGGTCTGGAACGCGCTCATACTTCATGGTCATCAGCGTCATCGTCATCACGTGTAGTGGGCACAATCTACTATACTGGAACGCGCTTATACTTCATCGTTATCACGCGTAGTGGGTACATTCCACTATACTGCGTCATCGTCATCTTTATCACGTGTAGTGGGTACATTCCACTATACTGGAACGCGCTTATACTTCATCGTTATCACGTGTAGTGGGTACATTCCACTATACTGCGTCATCGTCATCTTTATCACGTGGAGTGGGTACATTCCACTACACGTGGCTACCTACCTACCTACCTACCTACCTACCTACCTACTACTTCTACGACTACAGAGGAGGGACAGACCCACACCCTAAGGAGCTTCGCCCCTAAAAAAAAGTAAAACGTGATCAGATGTTCTTATTAGTATTACAAACACAATGTTTAATTAAGAAACGCTGCTCTGTAACAGACAGTGAGAAGCTAAAGAAAAGCAACAGAGCAGATTAACATTAGAGAAAACGGCAAGCACTTACCAGTCTACCGGCGCACCATGTGCATTCTTACACGATATTTTGGTATGAGCGCCGTAAGTGGCATCCAAGCAGGCTCCGATGAGCAGTGCAGTGGTGAAAAAGTGAACCATCGCTGTTATTCGGTTATATATCTCAAACAACGCGTTATAGTCCAGTTCGGCCGGTATTTTGGACCTACGTGACTAGATCCTTCTACGCAGGGTACAAAACTCAGCTACTTAAAACTGATTTATATTCTCTTGCTCATGCTCTAAAATCTCCCGACTTCGCGGACGCAAATTTTTTGGCTTCCGGCTCTGGAGGAGGGTCCAGTCAGTCAGTGTTGCTTTGACGACAATCGCGGCGTCATCACTGACTGGATCGACGTGCGACGTCTGCACAATTTCCGACCTTGACTTGTTTGCTTACACAAAAGTTCTTGCTGCCGTTTTCCGAAGTCATATTACGGCTCTTTTGCACGTCAGCACTTAAATGTCACCAAACGACATCTTGACAAAAGTCACAAAAGCTGTGCGTCATTCGGCTGGTAAAGTAAACACTTAGACAGTGGGCTCGATGATCCTCCTCGAGGTCCTAGCTCGTCGCGAGCAAGAAAGTAATGGAGTGGAACAAAAACATGAAAGTCGAGATTAAGGTGTCGGTTGATTATAAACATTGGGAAAATACTAGTGCGACGCCTGGACGTCGTTGAAAGGTTACAGCACGACCATCGCCAATTGGTGCGTCTGTCGAATATGACTTCACGAAGAGAGAGACAAAACTTTTCTGTCGAAAATGACTTCACGAAGAGAGAGACAAAACTCTATCGTTCGTCCTTGCTGGGGTCAAGGGAGGCGGGGGGCCGTGAGGCTAGCCCTACCGGAGCCCCCCCTTCCTCAGGCGGCGCCCAGACCTTGGGTCTTGGCGGCGTCTTCGGCCAGCCGGGACTGCCCAGAGTTGGTCATCCGGGCACGCGCTGAGCAGATTAGCCTCCCACTGCTCTGGCGGGGTTATCCTAAATGTAGGATTGGCGCTGTGTTTGATGGCGTGTCGCTGCGGGAGATGCCCAGATAATATGGTCGAGGATGGCGCGAGCCACCCCGCAAGCTTTGCATTGTGGTGTAAAAACGTCTGGGTATATGCGACTAAAGAGCGTGGGCGTAGGGAAATGTCAACGTGCGCAGAATCAATAGCAGTGTTTAACCCACTAACGCTTGATGAAAGCTTCACGACGTCGCTGCTGAAAAATGGGACATTTACTGCGTCCCGAGAAAATGAAATTAATATATATGGCTGTGAACGTGGATAAGTTCAACGTAAAACAAAATTGTGGCAGCCAAGCACTAGTGGCGCGATGACTGAGGAAGAGCGGAGCAGGCAGCGTTCCCTCCTCCTTTCCCTCCTTCTCAACGTCACTTCCCTTTCCCACTCCTTGCTATGTCGCTATTGTGTTCCATTAGTTTTGGCATATCGATCGGTATGGATTGGCCCGATGAAGTCCAACTTGGCCCATTAACGCTCACTAGGTTTCCGTCGTGGTAGTAATCGGCGTCGGTTATTTATCGAGCAGTAGTGATTGGTTATCGATTGGCTATCGACCTGTATTACACGTGTATCTAAGCTCACACGAGCACAGCAATGCGTGTTGCGGCATCTTCTATGAATTATTGGATATTGATCGGTTATTGAACAGTATCGAGTGGCTGTCAATCGGCATTGCAAGTACATCCAAGCTCAAGCGCGCATAGTCATGCGCTTCGTGTCATTTTTTAAAGAATTATTAGGTATCAATTGGTCATCTATCAGGGTTGATTGTGTGTCGATTGGACCATCAAGCGGTATGGAACGTGTATACAAGCTAAAGCGAGCATGGGCATGCGTTTCGCGCCATTTTTGTGATTTATTGGCTGCGCCCGGTTGCCATGGCGACGCGGAGTGATGTCATCGCTCTGCGAGGTTCCTTCCCTTTCCCACCTCCTTATTGCTGTACTATACTATGCGTGGCCATACTACGCTCCACCCCGTTTCTCTCCACCTTTCCCTCCCCATCACCCCCCACTTCTCTTTTGAAACAGCGGCGCATTCATGTGGCTCGCATAAATGCTTGCACTCTGTAATGGGGCTTGCAATTCCTGTGGCGCATACCAGCCAATCCAGTCCACGGATCACACCTTACGCGCGGTTTTAACGGCTCCGCTGTAAAACATCCATTCAGTTCTACGCCGCCACAACCGTCGGTCAGCGCAGCTGTCGCCTCTTTCGTCAGGCATTACATTTTCCTCCCGAATTCCGGCAATGTTTTCACAAAGTATGTTGTATATCTCCTAGCTGTCTCGTGATAGGCGTCTCTCCTGGTAAGCTTGTGTCGGCAACGGCGAAATGACGGCGAAGTCACCGTTGTCTCTTTGCTAGCGCTAGGGCGCACAGAGGCCGTTCAACGAACACGACAACGTGTTCGTTGTCGCGTCCATGATTCCCTGCGAGAGGGGAGCGGCGCGTGGCTCACGTAGCCACTCCCCTATCGCATTGAAATGCTTCCGACATATTCATGTTGGGCAAGCGGGGCTATCGAGGCGTATCGCCCTATAACACGAATACAGACTAGTATAAAATTTACTTGGATATTTTAGCTAAGCGACTACAGAGTGTAATTTTGAAGTGGATTGAGTGGTATCAAACATCTGGAGTGCACGGTTTATCCGTTTGTACAAATTTTCACGTGTCTCGCAGCATCCTCAACCACTGTGATGTTTTCGATGACCGAGGCGCAGTGCTGGAATTTGATTGTGCGGACGTGATCTCTTCTATTCTGTTTTTGAACAAGTCAACATAAATACGTAAAATTATATTAGATGATATTACAGCGGTTTCTCAGTACGCGTAGTATTGAATATGGAGCTAAGTAAAGCCGTACGTTCCTGTGCGATCGCCCCTTTGTAGGCATGGATGCCCGCTCTCCCTTTTACTTTTTGCAGCTTACCCAGAGCCATTATATTTAAATACTATTAAAAATGAGCGAATTAACGGATTCGAGTCATCCTATGTCAAAGTTGTTGCCTACGCGGACGACACGTCAATCGTCTGCAAAGATCGTGAGAGCGTGCAGGAACTAATAAGTTCCATAAAAAAATTTTCCGATCAAGCATACGCACAAATCAACTGGGCAGGGAGTGTTAGAATTTGACATGGGCGGTGTGACATTACACTGAATCTATTCGAGGGAACCGTTGTCCACTGCAGGTTTTCAAAGTACGTAGGTGTGTCTTTACAGTATTGTGACAGGAGCGCCGAATACTGGGACGAAATTAATCCAAGGGCGAAATGAGAAAGCGATAGGATGGCAAGGGCGAAACAATTCAATGTTTGCTATGGCCACTGTATCGAGCATTTTCTTGGTTGCGAAAGTCTGACACCGTGCTTAAATTTTTGTCTATGTCATGTGCGAACGTACAGAAAATTCAAAGGGTCTTGGCTGTATTCATTTGGGGCTCCATTCGGGAGAGGATCAGTCGCACGAATTTGTTTGCGGTCGGTCAAACAGGGTGGTCTTTGGCTAACTGACCCGTTTATTCGTCGACCTATTTCCCATTTTATATTCATCAGAGATCAGAAAGATCCCATCTCGCGCTTGATTATTGAAGCCCCACTAAGCTGTGTGCTTCCAGACGGTCTTTTATCTAATATGCGCACATTTAGCGGTAGAATCAGGGGATACCCAAAGGAACTAGTAAATTCATGTCTGTTCTTAAGGGGACGATTCTCCTTGGATTACCGAAATAGCAACAATGAAGCAACTTTACAAATATTTTATTGATGTTATGATTCCAGGTACCATGTACAGATCTATAAACCATTTATGTCCAGGAAATGCTTTTTTAAAAAGAGTTATGCGGATGCCTGTAAAACCGAGAATGAATTGATTCTTGTTTATATTTCAGTGTAACAGCGCATTAGTAAAAACGCTACTTGCTGAAAAAGACGTATTCGTGTAATGGACAACAGACGACTGTCTGTTGTGCAATAAGCCGAAGACCATTGAGGATGCATTAATTGAATTTTGGGATGGGATAGTTCAGTGGCGTACCAACTCTTTCGCGAGTGGGGGGGGCAAACCTACCATATTTATATATATATATATATGTATGTATATATATATATATATATATATATATATATATATATATATATATATATATATATATATATATATATATATAAGATAGAGAGAGAGAACTTAATCGACACTCACACTTTGATGTAATTTTTCATACACAGATCATTCGTTCAATAGTGTTTAACAATATAAAAAAAAGAGACAATCAGTTTTAGGCAGCATGCACTGGGACAACAACACATATATGCGTGTTATGCATGTAATAGTATTACACGTGACGCTTTTTATGCATGACCTCACAACTTTCCGCATGAATACCATTATGTCGATGGCGGCCTCCCCAGTAGAATATTTTTGTATCATTCAATGAAATTTTGTTAATGACTAAAAGCAGCTCACTAAGAAATGACTTTTTCAATGCGAAGCAATCCTTAGGGAATCAAAGGTACTTTGAGCGTTTCTATCTACTTATCTACCTATCTGGCCACCTATATACGTCTGGGTGCTCTCGTAGTTGCCTCATTACCTTGGTATATATTGGTTTCGTGTCGTGTACGTCATGAAACTCTTTCTTTCAGTCACGTGTGTCACATACCCGTATACCACGGGCTGCGGTATGCGGGTATGAGCCTTAAAGTTTGTATGTGCCCAGGAACGGCGATAACTGACATCGGTAATTTAAACGCGAGAGCCTTAAAAAAATCCGGCATCGGCAGCGTTGGTCCGACGTGTGCAAAGAATAAAAATCAGGATCCCAGCAGGAATTGAACCCAAGCATTTCGTGTGGCAGTCATGCATTCTACCACAGAACTACGCAAAGTATTGAATCTGCTTTTGAAAAGGTACTATGCAGACATAAAGTCGGGTTAACGTCCATTGTGGTTACCGTGCTATCTATCTAAATTGATAACACTTTGCATATGAACTCCTATTATACAGACGCCATGTCGGGTTAACATCAGTTGTGGCTTCAGTGTCGGCTCCGCTTTTATAACAGTCTCGTAAACATTATATATGCAGTTATGTGATTCAGCATGCTATAATCAAGCGTTGCTCGGCAACGGAAGAATACGCTAACGAATGATATTCACATCATGGAACCGTAGTGCGCACTTCGTTTCCTTAAAATTTACGTCCGTGTCCTAACGTGAGTGTTGACGTTGCGTCAGGTCATAAATTTCCCTTTAAGCGCGAGTGTAGTCGACGTGCCTAGTGAGTGCACGATTTGCACACTGCTACTCCATTTACAAAAACACGTCGATGTACCCCGTACCGCCAGTCTGATAGAAAATAAGAAATGCGGCATAGACAGGTACTCGCTGACTGCTTCGCATGAAACAGATTCCCACAGTTCATGGGATCTGCCGAATTCTAACACAAAATTGCTGCATGTCATACTGTTGTAGACTTTAGTGACGTATTTCCGTCATGTACGCGATCTCATTTCCGTCATGTACGCGATCTCATGTCAAAGAAAAAAGTTTATCAAGAGTTCGAAGAAACCTCGTCTGGTCGGGAACAATCATGGTGAAAAGGTAAAAGGAAGACGCCGGCCAAAAACACTTTAAAAAATAACACAGACGTTTCGGCTTCCGTACGGGGGCCTTGTTCACAAATGAAGGCTTTTGTGAACAAGGCCCCCGTACGGATGCTGAAACGTCTGTGTTATTTTTTAAAGTGTTTTTGGTCGGCGTGTTCGGTTTACCTTTTGACCTAATAAAAAAGTGCCGTCAACAGGCATCGAACCGATGACCTCTCGGCCCGCCGCCACAAGTGCCGAGCACGCTAGCCACTGCGCCACATCCACAGACACTGATGGCGTTCAAACGCGCCTTTTATATCTCACACATTACTCTCTCAGTGCTTTCGATCAGCGGCGTGGTGTGACCATCTTGTAGCCGTAACATAAAATAATTCATCACTAATGTGGCCCCCGCGTTTGGCACCTGCAACGCGTGTTTCTACGCGCCCGTCCCAATCGGCACGTTTTTAACAGAAGTGCAATTTTGTCAACGCCTTAACACACCGCGAGGTGGCGACCTTAGCCTAAGCGTCGCCCTCGCTCATAGCATCCATACAACCAAAAACAGCTCTGCGATGCGCGCCTGCCTCACCTGGCTGTAATACCGCGTTCCTCGATTACACTCACCCCGAAAAAAATGGCGACCGGGCTACAGGGGCGACACGACGAGCTTAGCGTATCCCTTTAGTCCGACCGTGGTGTTCAATCACACTTTAACAGGCCGCGGTATGGCGGCCTTAGCCCGATTGCTGCGTCCAATATGCGGCGCTCATTTGGCTATCACGCCTCTTTATCTGATTATGCTCTGGCCATTAACATCTAGAGATACCACAATCGTTTGTTTAATAAATTGATCATGGACGTTAGTCGTCGGGGTGGAGATGTACCACCAAGCGTCAACGAAGGTGCATCCACGTTGAACGGTGCTATAGCTGCCAAACACTAAAACATGCATTGTGCGAACCCTCCTATATCATTGTACAGTAAACGTTCAATTACCTCTGCACGGGCGCATTTTACTTTCGCGCTATACCGGTTCCTATGACGAAGGGATCAACTATGTTTTTTTTTTTCATGAATGATTGCTCTTATACTTCTTCATAATAAATACTATTATTTATTAACGTTATTGCTATTATTATATTACTCTAATTATCAACTTGTCAACCCTTTTCTTTAAGAAATATATAATTTGTGGTGTTAGGGGCGTAGTACACTATTTACACTAATCGTATTTGTATTTACATTTTTTAAACGGCCCTCCGGCACCCCCCATAAATATGCCAATACAAACGGTGTAACTGAAATTTTTCATTGAAATAGAAAAAGTTGGGCGATTACAACGCTAAACTATCCATCCTTGCTTCGTTCCGAAATGGTCATTAGCTGTGTATAATTGGTCGAAACATTCTGGGTCATGCACACAGCACCAGCTCGTTACGCGAGGCAACAATTGACGCGAAAATGATCCATCGCCTAATGCCCACTTATGCACGACTACGCAAAAAACAAAAGGATGAACTATTTTCAATACAGCATATTGTTGGCTATTGGTTCTTCGGCATTTAAAATTTTCTGTGTGCCGTAAAATCGCCTGCTTGTTACATGACGTCAGGAATCTGTGATATGTCGTGGTGTTTATTACAATTTATGCAGATGAAACAGCGCATTCACGTTCTGAACAATACCTAAAACATTTTGGAATAGCCGGAGAGCGTCTCCTTCTAAACGTTATTCCAGTAGGCTAGCCGCCCATCACATTAGCCGCGGCTACTTAGAGTAGCTGGTGAAATGGATGCATATGAGTATAATCAACATTTTCACTTGCATCATAACGACATTTAGCTGTTTGTGCACGTATACAAACCTGTGAGCTCATTGTTGCTGAGAGATAGAGAGAGAAATAAGCAGCGCTGTGCGTGGGGACTTTTTTGCTGCCCGAGTTGTATTTTGAGCTGTAAAACTGAATTCAAGTTGAATGAAAACCAACTAGCCCGACTCTTAATTAAGCCTCCTTAGTTCAAAAAACCACGGACCTTCACCATCTCCCTGGTCCGGTGGATCAAGTTGCGGGGCAAGCTTAAAAGCTGAGCTCCCCACTGTGCTCGAGTCCACTGCTTTATTCGTCGCCGCTTTGCAAGCTGCCGCCATCGCTCCAAGCTACCATAAGCAAGGCTGATCAGGTTGATCGGAGTCTAAAGCAAAAATCATTTTTGGCGCTTCCAGTACGGCAAAACTAAAACATTAAAAAAGATTCGTCACACTCATCGCCTCACAGCAGCTTCGACAGAGCAGCGGTGATGCTATTCCTTTTCGATGAAAGAAAATGATTTTCCTGAAGGAGAAAGTGCTTTGACCGGTCCATCAAAAGTTTGCTCGTTCCCATCCGTAAGTGCATCGTCAATGATTTAAATTTCAGGCGAGGCACAGCAGAATAAAAGCATGAACGAGCGATCTAATGTTGTAGGGCCCCTGCTCAGCGCTAGCCTGCTCTGCAATCCTACAGCACAAGGCGCGAAAGCGTCGCATAGGCGGCCCGCCCCGCAAAGAGCCTACTTGGAAAATTGTCACAGCCGAAGTGTAGGAAAAATTTCATTATATTGAAACATTCCCTCGTAACATTCCCATTCCCTCGTAACAATATAATTGAGTAATTATTGTGGTGAAGGAAAACTTCGGCTTAGTTGTTGGTTTACCAGCGTGCAGCCTACAGTGACCACTGTCGAAAGTGGGGGGGGGGGGGGGCTCAGCCCCCCTAACTTTTTTCAGTGGGGGGGGCTCGAGCCCCCCTTGCCCCCCCCGGCTGATACGCCTATGGGATAGTTTATTGGGTTGTGCTTGTGTGTGAGTCCGGAATGCATGTTTGTGACCGGACAGACAACGTTTGCACTGCGCATTTCAAGTTGACACGCGCATATTCATGGCCATTTCCCGGGCATATAAGTGTCAAAGTGACAAGAAGGTTCGTCATTCTTAGGTTATTCTGAAGTCAACAAGAGGACGAGACCTCCAGTTACGCCCGTCTTGCGCTAGCTGGTTCAACGATACCACCGTTAAATTTCCACATTATATGATCTCACCCGACTTTCGGCAATTCGTGACTGTAGTTCCTCTTCCATGACGAAATACATAGCCTACCCAGGTCAGTAATTAATCCTGTTTTGACCGGGGTGCGGAAACGTGGTGTTTGATGCCTCCGCGAATGATGAGAGACCTTAAACGTTGGCGCCTGACACTCAAGTGGATTCTAATTATTAATTAGCTTGGCATCAGTAAAGAATAACCTTAGTTGCTGCAAAGGGCAGCGATCAATGTTTAGTTGCCGACATTCTAGGAATTCGACCATGGATTTTTTGGGATCTCACGAATTGGCTTGCAGATCCTTTATATCAGCAGAACCTATTGAGTGTCTTTTATCGGATTTACAGTGTGCTAAAGATATCTTCGTAGCAGATAAGAGAACTCTGCTACTTGACTTTCATTAGCCCAAAGGGCGGACTTGCACCGAAAATTATCGTCTGCGCTACAGTCAATGAAAGGCATCAAACTTTTGCTATGCATGTTACATTTTATGAAATGTGATTCGTGAGGTCGTAAACTGTAACCTTCAAGGAATTGTCAGAATTTCGATGATTCAGATGAGCCCAAAGAGACCGGCAAAATATACTGTGTTCCAGTTTTCTCTAAAAGTGGGTGCGGTCGGCACAGTGCGTTCCAAGCGGATATACCCTTACAAGCTGATCGACTACAATTCGTAAATCACAGCATAACGATGACGAAAATTTTATTTCACGATAGGGATCCCACACAGTCATTTCATGTCGTTGCTCGGCTCCGATCGAGTGCTCGCTGTATGTGTGCTACGATATGTTGCTGGTCTTTAGAAGATATCGCTGGTATGAATGAAGTACTATCGATCATTAAAATCGGCAGTTTTAATGAATACAAAAATAGTGTGCGACTCTTCGAGCAATTATCTTGAAGTAACAATATCCTGCTGGCCACCTCACGTAATATTTCAAAAGTCGTTATACTGTACAGCAGGGGTTCTCAAATATGTTGGTCCCAGGGAACCCTGCTTAGCTCCATTAAAGGGGCCCTGCAACACTTTTCCAAGGAGCCATGGAATGGATTCACTGAAGGAGCTTATTGCCTCACGAATTCACCGCCGCAAAAGCTTTTAGAAACCGTCCAGTACGAGCGGAGTTACAAAGATGTGTCGCACGCTGCAATTGCATTCGCTCTTCTCTCGTCCCGACGAAAGCGCTGGAAGCTAAGCAGGGAGGGATGGCACGGGGAAAGAAAATACGCCACGCGTGCCTCGTGACCTTGAGCACTTTTTCTTTTTTTTTCTTCGAAAACGCGGCCTTTCAGTGCGACCGCGCGCGCACGCGTGGACAAGTCGCGGTCTCCCGCGGCGGCCCCAGCAACGTCCGAGCGCGCTATGCTGAAATCAACCAATGGTTGATACAATGGCTGTGAGGAGTGATTTTTGAGCTTGTAGCGTCATTTGTCGAAAGTAGAGAAAGCAATATTTAGCTGCCTTTGAAGACTTATTGTGAATTCCATGCCGCGTGCTGCGCCAAAATATTTGCCTCGCGTGTTCTTGAGAGCCTCGACTACCGATCGGCGGCGTTTTCTGACCATGCTCAAAAAGTGTTGCAGCGCCCCTTTAAGTGCCAAGGAACCTCCATCCCCACCCAGCCCCTCCACTTTCATGCAAGCATTTTTCATTGTGTTCAAGCTACATTCATGTGCAAGAAATTCAAAAGCCAGGGTATAGAAAAATGTATCAGCTGATGGTCACTCACTTTTCTTTTTCAACTGATGCTCACCAACAAGTGGGCGTGAGTAATGCAGGTTCCTTAGATCGATCGCACCTCGGTTACGCCATCTAAGTGACCTTGGCGAGTGCGGAACCAGGAAAGATTGATCACTAGCTCACGGAACCCCGATGAGGGGCCTGCGGAACCCACTTTGAGAAACCATGCTCTACAGAAAACTCACGAGATATTTTCATTTTGCATATTTGTCATACTAATGAAGCCATTATAATTACGTTAAGACATATTAAGCCAGGAGTTCGTAAGGTATGCTTTATTAAGTCAAGGCTATTGAAGTCATGGCTGATTAAGCAGATGCTAATGAAGTCAACAATAATTTAGCCACGGCTAACGAAGTCCGGACTAAGTCAAGACCTAAGTCAAGACTTGAGCTTCGATTAATTAAGTCAATAATAAATAAGCCAAGCCGTGCTAAGTCAGAAATAATTAATCCAAGACTAATTAAGCCCAAGCCAAGCATAACTTAGCTAAGTCTAGAAAAACCGACAGAAAGTACGTCGATCGCAAGCTCCGTAGTTGGCTCGAGCCTTGCTCGACAAGTGCAAGCATCCCTAATTTCTTCTTTAGAACTGACCACAGAATCTCACAACACTGTTTTTAGGCATCATTTAATAGACCTGGCAAAATAAAGGGTCTGCACGTTGCTTACAACGTAGAAAGCAAGGGTCACCCAACCCACCCTCAATGAGCTTAGGGAATCCTCTACTTGAAACTGTTAAATGATTTTCGGCCGAAATGTAACATCTCCAATGACATCCCTACCACACACTGTTTCAACGACTTCTTTCTTCATGTACTACCTCACTTTCTGTAGCAAAATATCCATCACCATCATGCACAACGGCACCTGGGTAGCCACCCTAACCTGGGAGGACGCAAACGCGTAACCTCGTAAAGAACAAAACGAAACCGTTCGTCAGAACGCGATACACATGAAGCATGGCGGCGCAAACACGAAGACAATCGGCATAGTGGAAAGCGCGCTCTTCTGGGTTAGGCACAGGGATCTGTCATGAGCTACGGCAGGTTGAGATTATTCCACAGAGCGAGCACAGCCTCTCGATGATCGGCCATTTTGGACGCCATCTTGGACTCCATGTTGGATTTCATGCGCTGCACTTGAGCCTCCGAGAAGTGGTTTCTCCAGTCGCCAACGGTCGCCTTGCGGACGAGCTTGTACAGGTTGGCCTTGTCTCCGGCGCCCGCACCAGCCGCCGGCGCCCGATGACCCCTAGCTCGGAACGCGGCAGCTACCTGCGCTTTCTTTTCGTCGTTGGGGGGAGGTGAGCAATGCCGCTCGTGCTTCAGTGAAATGCTTTCGCATGACGTCCGGGGACGTTGTCTGAAATGTTGGAAAAGTAGAGAAAGGCGGCACGATGTAGATACTACCGTCTGATATTCTTTTTTTTTTTTTTGTATCCTATCCGTAATTTTGGATCTCGTAAAAGTACAGGCATCAAGTGGAAAGCTTGGCTAGTTGGTATAAACACTCATGTATTTGCAGTAGTCTAAAATGAACATGCAAAATGAAGAATACAAGTGGAGTGCTTTTCACGTAAGTCTCCTTAAATTTGTGCTAACTATAGTGGAATATGGAAGAGTAGCTACAAGCTAGCACGGACTTCATTCTGTTAAGCGTGGTTGCATTCGGTTGCACGCCGCAGGTTGCATTCGGTTGCACGCCGCACAGGCAGCATTCTACGTGTGTACCGGTTCGGCTAAGGCGGCTACTAGGTAGCGAGGCCACCTGAGTTACCAAAGGATGTTAAAGTGCATTAAAAAGCGCTACTCAGTCGGATTGTGAAGCTGCAGTAACTATGGGGAATGCACAACATCATATTGGGGTTGGAAATGCAGTGCCTAATAGGACAATGCCACTACATGACGTCGTGGCTTGATAAAAGGTGGACCGATCTCGAAGGTGGTACAACGACACTTGAGAGGCAGAAAGCTTGAGAGCAGGGGGGAGAAACAATGAATTCGACTGAGAACATCAAGGTAATTTAACGCATCTCTATCACACCGCGGGTGATTATGACTTACAGAAACTGTGGTCCCCGATCGCATAAATTAATTAAAATAATAATGATGATAATATCTGCGGTTTTAACGTCCGGAAACCACGATATGATTATGAGAGACACCGTAGTGGAGGACTCCGGAAATTTCGACCATCTGGTGTTCTTTAACGTGCACTGACATCGCACAGTACACGGGCCTCTACCATTTCGCCTCCATCGAAATGCGACCGCCGCGGCCGGGATCGAACCCGCGACCTTCGGGTGAGCAGCCGAGCACCTTAACCGCTACACCACCGCGGCGGACGCATAAATTAATGCATTACCAAGTATACATAAGGCTTTTGCCTTGAAGAGTTCCAGAAAAGTGAGAGCATAGTAGCGTGCTGACCAGCTTTTGGAGCTACAGCTCCGAAAAAAAAAGTCTGAACGCTCTTTCTACCACAGGCGTCCCCCAGAGAAATGTGTGAACGTTCGGCCTTCCCACGCATGTCATGGCCGGAAGCACGTCCTCATTATTGACGCATGGAGGCGATCGCTAAAACAATATGTGAGCCATGCTTTCTACTTTCATTATAGCTGAAAAATATTCGTTTCCTGTTTTATCGCATTTATATTTCGAGGAATTGCAGAGGACCGAGACAGAAACTGAGGATTTGCTTACCTTCGGAAATTTTGGGCCCCACGATATATGAAGCATGACGATTAAAAAATAGAAAATGTTGGAACATACGCAGTGGTACATGTGTGAATATACAGCAAGAAGCTTTCAGTTATTGCAAAACAAACGCAATCGTGTTCCTATATTTAGCACATAGCCAGGCAAACGGGAAGGAAAAAGCACTTTTGAATTTATCCATGTGCAAAATATTTGACAGCGTCCTTCAAGGACGCTGTCAAATATTTTGCTAAAATCAGAAGGCCGTGAGGTAACAAGACAACACAAATGCTGTATTTTAAATCTCGCAAGCGAACTTACTCATAACAGATGAAGAGGTAGGCCAAAGTGAAAAACGTAGAGTACTTACTTTGGAAAATGTGCAAGAGAAATCTGGTTATAACTGGTAGAAATTCAGCGAATCAAGTCGAAGAAACAGAGAGAGAATCAAAAGCCTCTGATCAAGAGAGTCGCAAAGTCTATACAGTACAACGACTGACAATACAACACGCATGGAAGGACAGAACGTATGATTACAGAACGTTCCGGACAAACAAAAGGGAAGCTTGACAGATACACAAGTTGCGCGCACAGCAAACAGTTCAGCATGCAGTAACATTACGGCCTGTCTCACCGGCGATTAGGCCTTAAAATATGAAAAGTACCTTTTAACAGCTATTGGCGGAAACTTAATTTCGAACCAATGTTCCGGGTTTGCCCGATTTCAGGCCACAGGCGTATAACAAGCACCGTCGCGATTTCGCAAGACCTCCTTCTTCTTTCAAGAGAATGTCATATTAAACATTCATTCGGTTTAAGCTAGAACATGCCGTGTAGTTTTGAGACACATGTTATGACAATAATTTCATGCCTTCGCTGGAAATAGTACAAAACAATTCGTTTCAGCTCGCACTTTATGTTCAATCGTATTGCGAACATCACCTTAACAAAAAACACACCTAAACTTACGCTCGTTTCTTCTCTAACGACGATTTGTTTACGCCTTATCGACAAAATTTATCGCGCTCCACACCTGAACGATGACCTCATACAACCTTCCCTTTATGTATGACACCGTTCGGAATATGTTTATAAGGTTGACATGCCGTTGCATAAAACGGAATGACTCCTGCGCCTCTACGTTCCACGCACATCAAATGATTTAAATTAGATTTTGAAGTTGCACTGCCGTTTCGTTTTTATCAATTCTTTACCATTTTGAATTTTCACTCTTCACATTTTTCTTAATAAGGAACGATCACGAAGTGGTACACAGCAGGCCCGTAGCCCGGAATTTTTATAGGGGGGAGAGGGGGGCACTCGTTGAAGGTCTTGAAAACCACCTATTTTTATTATTTTGTCCTCGGTAAAACACCCCCCTCCATCCGAACTTCAAGGGGGGGGGGGCTAGGGCATTTCTCCTTGGCTACGGGCCTGGTACACAGAATTTGTGCGACAAGGAAGTACTTTCATCGCGAAGTCTGTCAGCGGCCCACCTGAATAATTTCCTCAAGTGCTCCGTCATCGCTGCGCAAAGCACGTCCGATGTCTGGGCCGAGGAAGTCGGCTATGCGGAGGATCCCAGCACGAACGTCCGCCTTCAGTTGCTCGTAGGGTACGCAGATGACGTTCGGCCTCGACGTTTCCGGAAACCAGGCTGCCAGGTGATCGAAGTAGTCGCCGTAGGGCACTTGACCCTCGATGAACTCGTCCAGAAATTCGTCGAAGCTGATTGCGGGTGTGTTGGGCAGCCCGGCTCGCTGGTGATAGTACGACACACAACAGTCGTAGGGATTTCGCAACACGTAGACGTACCTGCAGGAACAATAGGCAGTACAGTGTTTTCGGGTATGTGTTCCTAAAATCGGTTCATTACAAAAGTTCTTATAACTTTTCTGATCCTGTCAACAGCGTAGTGTAATCGAACTCGCTGCTGCGTTTAAAAAATCGTACTAGTGACTATTAGCGCGCACACAGCTGAGATGCTGAATTCGCAGTATTGTTGTGTCCACATTACAAACGCAGCGATACTTCCGGCTTCAAAAAAAAAAATAAATAAAAAAAAGATAAGCAGGAAACTAAATTTTAAGGCGCTTGCTAATTAAAAAAGTAAGTGTCCGCGACCAAACCTCCCAGCCATTTCGACGAACACCTTAAATGCAAACGAAAAAAAAAATTGTGCTCATTTAGTTCAATGAAAACAGGGAATTACTGGAATATTTCGGATAGAGGAAAGTTTACGGTAACGTGGGGCCGTCTGAATACCGCAGAATGTCGTTTTTCAGAAAAATTGTGAGATAATTTTTTTCTTGTTTCAATTCTAAATTTCGTTTCGATATTAAGCAAAGGCGCTTGTGTAAGGTGTTTCCAAGCTCAATAATATTACTGCAATTCTGGCGTATACGCCTCCAGAAATTTCGCCGGAATATTCTGTTTGAATCTTTTGCCTTGTAATATGGCGTCATGTATGAATATCTTAGTATTGAATACTTACTGTACAGGTGTATTTTCCGCTAAAAAAATTTGTTGAAACCTTCCGCAAAGAAACATTTTAAATCACATTTCGCGTACCCAACTTAAAAAAATGTGGCAAAGAGGATTTAGCACCATGCAAAGACGTGGTAAATTTACGCTACAGCGAATTCACACGTAGAGTTCACGCAAGAAAAATACGACACCGTTCAACTCTGTCACTATGGGGGACCAGCCGAGCTGACGACCGCAGAATCTTCTTTGGTAGTCGTGTAAGGGACGCGTAAGCGTACGCATTTATTGCGGTTCGCGCCCTTCCCTAGAACGCTGTCTTGGGGCGACATCGGCTTGGCGTCTTCTATACAGGGTGGCCCCAGCTATCTCTAGCGAGAGTTTAAAAATATGCTGACACACCCTATGACGGCACGAACAAATGCATGTTGCTGACTATTGCATGGAGTAAGTTATACTATTTCAGAGCACAGCTCTTCGGCGCCCGTTCCTGCGTTTGGCGGCGTTGCCGTTGGCGTCGGCGGCGTATCCGATAAAAATAACCAGGGCGAAAGAGAGCGAACGCGGAGTCTGTCGATATTACGAACCACTGGCCTCGAACCTCGCTTTCTCCCTCCGTCACGCGCGCTGGCCCCTCGATCGGAGCTCGTGCGCATGCAGGGCTGGCACGTGCACTGCGGCTCCTTCGCTTGTCGTAACGGGACCGTCGGCGTTTTGCGTGGTTCACGACGCCAAGCCAAACGGTGGACCAGGGCTCCGGAAATTTCGACCACCTGGGGTCCTTTAAAGTAAGTGCACTGACATCGCACAGTACACAGGCCCCTCTACCATTTCGCCTCCATCGAAATGCGACCCGCAGCGGCCGGGATCGAACCCGCGACCTTCGGGTAAGCTGCCGCGCACTGTAGCCACTGTTCCACCGTGGCGGCAGGGCTGCGGCGATGGTGGTGGCTGTGAAATGACGCACCTGTTGTTTGCGGCCGCACAGGCGATAACCGCTGCGAGGGAAGCGCAATGTTTGTGCGCGCAACGTTAGGGAGCGCTGCAATCACGGTGAGCAAGCGGGCATGTCACGTGGGATATTTTGTAGCGTTAGCTACACTGGCCAGCCCGTTTCGCGCGGCACATCAAGAGCCGTGCTGCGCATGCGTGAGGATCAGTGATGTCATATAGCTGGCGCACCGGAGGAGCGGAGCCCGGCATCTCCCGCGCCCTCCGCCGCCGCCGCGCGCAAGCTCACCGCCGGTCTGCGCATTCCAGAGGAGTGACGTCGTAGCCGGGGTAGACGCACTGGCGCCGGCGCGCGCGCGCGCAGCTATTCGCCTTCGCTGTGCAGTCGCCGTCTGACACTGCGCTGGATCCGCTGCGCTTCTGACTGGCGTTTGCCAGTGTGGTATAGCCATGGAGAAGGAGAGCACAAATGCTGCTCAACGGCGCAGACGAGCGAAGCGTGACTCATCGGATCCCGAAGTAGTTGCCTGGCAATTAGCGGTTGAGGGTAGGAAGAATGAACAAAATACTGTGTTGGGGCCATAGAGACGGCAGCGTGTTACTTCGCTGATCACCAAGCCGTCTTTGTGGCAATAGAGAAGCAACCTGACGTTGAGCAAAAATGTACGTGCCACATAATACGCGTACCGTGTTTGTGTGTCATTAGACAGCAGTAAGCATGATAATCAAGCTAATCCTAGACAACCAGGAAAGCTAAGAATAATCAGCTGAACCTTTGCTAACGCTACGTATATCCTGGCATAGCCGAGCTAAGCCACTGCAACATTTTTTTGTATTTCGCGGGCATCTTAATTAACCGGAAAAACACTAATGTTTAATAGACAGGGACTTAGAAACTGTCTAATCGGATGTTTTACAAGCTAATCTACAGCTTTCTCATTGGAATTTTCCTCCAGCTTCGTTGCTCCAAAGTTAATTAATCTTGCCTAATTAAGCAATTAAGCAAGACAAAAAATAGTATGATTTACTCCATGCAGTATTCACCATTATGCATGTGGTCACTGCGCCGTAGAGGGCGTAGGCATATTTGTGAACTCTGTACAGGGTGTGCCCAGCTACTTCTATCCAAAGTTCGTTATCATCTTCAATGGCCATATTAAAAGACGCATCGCGCGGCCACCGACGGGCATGTCTAGCATGAAATTTTCGCCAAAGCCGGATTTTTCCAGAAGTGTGTAAGCCTCCCCGTCGGCTTAACGTATTCCTGAAGATGACTTTTATTCCACCAACATGAAAGTCAACGGAGCCCTCATTAAAGAAAGCTCTAATTTTACATTCGTTTCTTTTACATCTGTATCCGAACGGTTCATGGTTCATGTATACTCACATTGTACAAGCATGAGTGCGCAGCCCTGGTTAAGACACCCGCCTTCGGAGCGGAAGAGAGCCCGTGTTCAAGTACAGCCTCGCAAAGAAAGTTTGCTTTATTTCTCTCCTCTTCTAGGCATTTTCGTGAACTCTTTTGTCTTCCGCTATTTTAACGGGGGGTCCAGTTTAATGCTTCAGATTACACCACTGCTCACTTGGGTCGCTAGACCTTTTTTCTACGCTGATGTACGCAAGGTCAAGGATGTGTCATTTACAGCTGCGCTGTAAAATTGTGAGTCAGAAGTATGACGTACACACACCAGCAAAAGTTCGCGGGACACGAAGTTTTGCCGTCATATCCCGCTTTGTGTGTGACCATAGCCGCCATTCAAATGTTGCACTCTGTAGTACTTCTTGCAACCTATATAGTTAGCGCCACTAGACTAGAAGCATCATACCCTAAGAGAGCAGAAATTCGCATTTGTAGTATGGCCCATGTCCGTAAACATTCGCTGGCGAGTGCTCCTCATCCACAAAATTCTGTGGTTCGCGTGCACACACGTAACACACAGGCAAGCCGCTAAGCCGAGTGACAAAACTGCCTGTGAGTTCTCATTAACTGAAATCTTGTTTTTCATACGCTTAAAGCACTAAATTACGCAGGACGAGAGGGAACGTTTGTTCGTTAAGCCTGTTGAAGATTTTCGCTGCTACCCGATGTCGTATCAGAACAAAATATCACTCAAGCCAGCATGCCCTATTAAAACGAAGTTTGGCGCAATTTGGGCGCTTCAGAACTTGCGCGGATTTGAGTGTTTTTGGCGCGCATATCAGGAGAACGGCCCTTGTGAAGCCTTCGCGGTAGCTCTTCGACACGAGAAGCCACCCGCCACGGTGGTCGGGTGGTTACGGTGCTCGACTGCCGACCCGAAAGCCGCAGGATCGAATCCCGGACACGGTGGCCGCATTTCGATGCAGGCGAAACGCTTGAGGCCCGTTGTGCTTAGATTTAGGTGCACGTTAATGAACACCGGGTGGTCCAGGTTCCCGGAACCTTCCACCGCGGTGTCCCTCACAGTACTTCCCTCCCCTCGGGACACAACTCAGCTACGCATCAGTCTCCGCTCGTGACCAATCCGTGAGGCCAACGACGCGGATCTCTTTGGCCTCACGGGACCACCGGATCTCCAACAAGCGGAGTCTCCAACAAGAGGGGCTGATTACGAAGCAAGGATGCACTGCGACTTGCCCATGATTCCCTAACGAGTAGAATTCTCTACTCGACCCCTACTTGCATCTGCGCAAACACGATGATGACCAACTGGAGGTAATCCACCGAAAGGTCATCAAGCGGGCTCTCGACCTCCCTATCACCACATCCCAACCAGAGACTTCTGGCCCAAGGCGTAGTGAACACATTCCAGGAACTTCGAGAAGCCTACCTCGTCAACCAATACACGCGTCTTGCACAGACCCATTCTGGTCGCCGCCTCTTGGACCGGCTACACATCAAACACGACTGCCACACTGAGAAAAGGGTGAGAGTGCCGGAGCCTTGGAGACGCGCCCTCCGGGTCCGACCCCTTCACCGCAACATGTCCCGAGTCACCGCCAGGCGCGATCGGAAGCGTTGCAGCGACACTTTGGTCAACAACAACACGTTGTGCTACGTGGACGTTGCCGGCCCACACCACGGGGGGGTGGTATACGGCCGCTGTCGTACGCAACACACAGTAAACGGGCTCACTTTCAAAGCCTACAGCGAAACACTCGCGAAGGAGATTGCCATCGTTCTGGCCCTCACCTATCCCTCGTCGACACATATCATCACCGACTCGCGAGGGGCCTGTCGGAACTATGGGCTAGGTGGGCTCCCCCCACTTGCTCAGCGCATACTGGAACCTAGCTGCCGATACGTCGATCCAACTCCGCGTAATCTGGTTTGAGCCCCCGGTCACCAGGGACTCCAGGGAAACGAACAGGTCGATCAGTACGTCCGCGCACTCTCTTCCCAGGCTATCCCCTTGTCTTCGGAAGCCTACTCCCAATCAGACAATTTGGCCCTTTCATTCAAAGCCATCACCTATTACTTCAAGGAGCAGCACCAGCGCTATCTGGATCCTTGTATGGGACTGGATCGCGCTGACGAGCGCCTCTTTTTAAACTTTTTACCAACACTGTACTGTGCCCGGCAGTGCTACACCATTTCAATCCATCTTTTGATGGCACGTTCCAGTTCTGTGGAGAGATGGCTGACACCTTCCACATAGTCTGGGCGTGCCGATCAAACCCATCTATCCCCCCCCCCCCAACCCCACGAGAGAAGAGTGGGAGGCGGCCCGGCTCAGCTCTCAGGACCTCAAGGCCCAAAAGGCCCTGGTTCAACGGACGCCGGTGGCATTGCTTGCCAATGGAGCTCCGGAATAGGGGCTCCACCTAATACTTTGAGGGGAGGAGGCCAATACGACTTCAACCCAATCACATCACCTCTCTCTAACCATTTAATGGTTAATAAATGTTCTGACCACCAACACAGCCATGTCGTGGTTTTGGCACGTAAAGTCTTAAAGCGGTGATGGAGCACCTCTCGGGCTTATTGAAAAAGAACGTCCTGCGGAAAGGAGACACGGCTATGACCTGCTCAGCCAAATATTCAAATATTGCAGCCGTGCGCGCCGCGTCAAGGCTACAAGTGGAGCGCGAACTTGCTGTTTTCTCAGGTGCCCTCTTTTCAAACAGAGGCCGGTTTTCACTCTCGTCGGTGGGCGGGCATCTGTCATCGGACGTCACGCTTCTGTCATCCGACGTCACAAATGATTATTGGCCAATAGCCCGCCTAAATCGAGAGCGCTGTTTAGATTAGATGCGCTTGTTCCCGTTGACACTGTGTATAACAGTTGTAGTTAAATAAACAGGCAGAAATATGGAGAAACTTCGTTGCGAGTTTTCAGAAAGATGACTCACTTCCGTTAGAGGCCAGCTGTCGTCTGCTGAACTCAGCGCACACGCGTACGTTCGAGCGAGCACGCATGGAAGTTCGCTTGGAAGTTGAATGTAGCTCACATCTGTGGTTACGCTAATATGTTTTTCGAAAAAACGTACCAGATGGACGTTCTGATCATGGGCTACACATAAACGAATTAACTATCCTCTGACAGGTTTTCGCGAGCACTGAGAGACAGAAATCTGCATTTCTAAACAAGGTGATGAAAAGACAGGCCACCGGAATCAGGTATAAAGTAGAAACACCACCCTGCGTCTTTGAAGTGAGTGTAGCGGTAGCGTGTCAGCTTCACATTGCAGTTAGGCGCGACGGGATGGGCTCGAGCCTCGTTAACTGATAGTATTTTTTAAATGCGAATGCATTTCATAGTCGGGCTATGTCAGGCATCCGGCGTTGTGCGGCGTTGGCGTTGTCCGCGGCAGGTGTTTTCTCTCCGCTCTGAGTGGAGAGGAGGAGCGCGCTCTGACGCGTGAGGGCGCTCGCATCGCGGGAGCTCGGCGGAGCTATATATGAAAAAAAAAATAAAAAGAATAAAAAAAAACACACAAAAAAGCAAAAAAAAAAAGGCGCTGCGCCGTGCTCCCGACCGGGCTGCAGAAGTTAGGCGCCTTTTCCTTCTTCGAACCACAACCACCATATATAAATGGAGTGAAGCGCGCGCGAAATGCATTCGCATTTCCTCACGATTCCCTTCGGGGAGGTGGGGGGCATTTTTTTTTACTCATTGTGTGTGTGTGTGTGTGTGTGTGTGTGTGTGTGTGTGTGTGTGTGTGTGTGTGTGTGTGTGTGTGTGTGTGTGTGTGTGTGTTTTGTCGCAGTGCTTGTGTTTTAGTCAGGATTACGACCTGGCCCTGACCAGAATTTTCAAAAGCAATTTAAAAGCCCCATTTCGGCCCAAAACGGGTGTGCCGCGCGCCTAGCGGCGAGCGTACGTCGCGCAGTGTGCCAGCCTCCCAGTACCCTGCGCCACACTGGTCAAATAATTATGTATGGCACTGGGCCAGCACCACTGGGTTTTCCAATAGGATAGCGCGTAATGAGCGCATGAATCGTGGCACCTGCGCTCGTGAGGAAACGTGAGCGCATCTGCCGATTTATGCGACGCCGATGCTGTTGATACTACACCAAGTGGCACCGCGCACGGGGGATCCGCCGCCGCAGAATCAGACAGAGAAAGCCTGCAATGTAGCCAGCTATATTGCCAACATATGGTGACAGTGAAAGAGTACGCTCAGCCTGCCCAGACCGCACAGCTACAGTGTTCTAGAAGGTTTAGAACACTAGCACAGCTACAGCAGCTAGAGTAGCTACAGCGCAGCGAGAAGCAGCCGACCTGAACTATTAGTTGCCA
Organism: Rhipicephalus appendiculatus; assembly: GCA_030522465.1. Lineage (NCBI taxonomy): Eukaryota > Metazoa > Arthropoda > Arachnida > Ixodida > Ixodidae > Rhipicephalus > Rhipicephalus appendiculatus. Next base: position 3,266 of record JALIZH010013993.1, on the reverse strand, counting down.
GCAGCAGCCATCAGCGCCGCCATGTTACGCGTAAAGGAAACCACACAACATTGAAGCGAGGTGACGTAATGCACTGGGCGGTGCGCCGCAAGCGGGGCGGCCCTCTCCTGCGGAACGAAGCGAGTTGAGGGGGAATGCGTCAGGCAAATATTTCGATCGCTTTATCTCCGGTCCTACTTTAGCTTTTCGAAAAAATTCTTTCGGCTATGTATTTCTGGGAGGCGTCAAACTCATTCCAAGGAGTTTTTCACGCCAAGCGCGACGGTTGGTTCATGACCCGTTTAAAGGGGTACGCACAAAAATGTTCAGTTGTCGTTTTCTAGCGTCAAATGAAATGTCAGGCCCTCAAGAACCTAAAAATGTGCTGGTCAGCATGAGTGCGTCGTGAAAACTTAATTACAGTGTGTTTTTGAAAGCTATTTTCGGTTCTTACTGCACCCTGACGTCAAAACACGGTATGAACTCGTCACGCGCTCGCGCATTATATCGTGACGTTTTCACGGCCACTCCGCGCCGTGACTACGTTGGTGATGCACAACCGGCCATTTTGAATGTTTTGGTGACACGCAAGCGGCCATCTTGGAAGTTTTAGTACCTGAACTACCACAACTAGCCAAACTGCTGCGTGAAGTCACCAGAATTAGTACTGTAGCCTGACGGCAAGCTAGTGTCGATGTCGGTAGGTGCGCCGTGGGAAAATTAACTTTCCTATCAAAATAAAATATCTTATCAGCATTTGCTTAGCTTCACACTTCCTTAGAGCCGTCTCTGTATAGAGATCTGTGTGGCAGAGAGTAAACTCCCCTGCGAAAAATGGTGTCAGTCAGGCCCGTAGCCAGAAACTTTTTTCGGGGGGGGGGGGGGAGCATCTGTTGAAAACCTTAGAAAACCCCTTATTTTCATTATTTTTACGCGGTAAAACACCTCCTTCAATCCGAATTTCGCCCTCCCCCCTCCCCCCCTTTCCCCATGGCTACGGGCCTGGTGTCAGTACCCCGTTAACACCTATGAACACCAGACGCAGGCATGGCGTAACGCCCTTTACCTGGCTTTCTCCGAGAACGGTGTCTTGCCGAAAAGCAGGTGCGACTTGATCACAGCGCCGGGCTTGTCGCTGCCGGTGTAGCCCTAAGATGGAGCTCAGCATGCACTGCATCGCGCTCTCCGCCGGGCTCTCGTGTCCACGATGCAGCAACCGCCTCGTCAGGTAGTGCACCCACGTGGTGCCGGACTTTGGGTAGGCCACCACGTACACTTCGTCGTCGCGAGGCTCGTGACGCAGAGCGGCGCGAACGGCCCATTCTTCGCAGAAGCCGGCGACGGGAACGCCCTCGACGAGTCGAATCTGCGTGCTAGCGTGCTCATTTGCTATGGCGCCCCCGTCGGTCCTGGGGCCTGAGTGAGAAAAATAGAGCGCGCTGGATTGTTGTACCGCTATCTGGATTACCGTCAAAATGGGGCAGTTTTTGTATCCTCTAAATGGCGACAAAGTAGGTGTTCAAGAACGTGGAATATAGATATTGAATACATTAGAAAGCGCTAATAACCATCACGAGAGCCAGAAGTTTTTGAAAGGCATATTTAAGAGCATATTCGTTCATTCAGGTGAAGCAGAATGCCAGAAGGTATACGTATACGCTATTCGGTTTAGAAGTTTCTTGTTCTAGTTGTCCCGTTTGTTTGTTTGTTTTTTTCCAAGCTAGTCCACACGATGATTTTAAACTCTTCAAGACCCTGGATGAAGGTTCTGAGTCCTAAACTAAGCAAAATATAGTTTAATTTTCATTTCCTTTTGCCAAATTTGCTTTACCTCGGTTGTTGCATGAGGAAGCTCCTGTATTATAAATATATTTGAACAAAGACATCACTGCTGTCGCTGAGGCAAAACTTCGCTTTAATATCTACCTTCCAAACATGTTTTATCTGCTGGCCTTCACGAGAATCTTTCAACGTACCTTGTCGATCGATGTCGCCGGGTTCCACTTGCTCTGCTGACATCCTGAAGATGGAGGCTCACAGACTGTACTCCACGAAGGAAACAGCTCAAGCAAAGTCCTCGAGCAGCTGGCACATGCTCAAAAAACGACTACAATTTAGGCCTGCGAACCTGAACCGCGAGAAACAACAGCTGTTCTACACCATTTCCGCTCTCACACCTGCGCTTCGAATTGCTGCATCCGCTCGGCCTAAGTAGCTGATAAATGATTTTCTATTTTCGCTGGCGTATGGGCCTCACGTGAGTCCCGATACACTTCCAATAAGGAGCCGGCGTTGCGCGATCGACACTACGTGGAACCCAATTTGATGGGAACTAACTGTGGCGGGCCTGGTCAATAAAGCGTCTCCTGCTGCACTGTCACTGGTATTAGCATTACAAACGCAGAACTTATTTCAATGATTTATTTTGTAAGACTCGAACATATGGAAAAATTTGCACGTAATATCAACAGCAGTAACCTCTAGATCAAGAGCGCAGCTGATCCGTTAGCTTCGCGAGCATCTATCCACCTGCCCACTTTAACTTTGCGCATGACTTATGGAGTGCTCAATCACTGCTAAGTTGTTCCGGTCAGCCATGAGAGGACATCTAACGCGTGCTCTTGAATTGCTTCTTGTAAGAATAAAGAACACGCGATAACTGTGCTTCTCGTTTAGATAAACGCGGAGTCCGGCGTTATTATTATTATGGGCGATTCTTGAATTCACCTCCTTCTGCAGCCGCTGTAAAGAAGTGTATTTCGCGGAAAAATAATGTTTGTTTAGAGGTAGCTTCCAAAGGGCGACAATGTGCACGGGTTTCAACCTAACTGTATTTTATTTTTTTAACAGCGAGGCTGTTTAAGCTCGCCGTAATTTGTGTGTCGGAAACAGAAATGATCATCCTCATGAACCCGCAGGCGCCCTCTCCATCTTTTTTTTCATCCTCTTCTACTTAGCTCCCAGAACACGTGCGCCGATTTATGTGACATGAATAACCCTGATAGGCGAGAAAGCGAGCACAGAGAGAGAGAACGAACGACAGAAAAATTCTTCACAAGGCGGTATTCTAACCCGCGTACCCGGCATCCGAACACGAGCGTCCTGACCACTAGGCTATCCAGACACGCTAGCAGAACATGGCATAGCCTTGTATAGCATAGCGTAGAAAGGGGGGTGGCCAAGGGAAGTGAGCGAAAGGAGGAAGGGAAAGGGGAAAGCATAGCATAGAAAGAACGAGGAAGAATGCAGAAAGAGAGAATCAAAGAAGGAGAGAGAAAGAAATGGCG